>ML821061.1:122183-132560 GCA_009831015.1 Picea engelmannii | reverse complement strand
TCTACCCCCCTTGGCTTCCCTAGGAGTAAGCCTAGAAGGAAGAGGTTCCAGTCAAGGTGACAGTGTGGACTGTGAACCTAGGCATTGTGCCTCCAAGGACACACTAAGTGAGCTGGACTTAGCTCACATTTGCAAGTGTGTATCAGGACAACAACACTACCAATGTTACCATTATGACAATATGAGACATATTGCTAAGAATTGTCCAGCTAGACGAGAAGACTACAAGAAGGGAAACAAGAGGCACCATGCCCATACAATTGAAGATGAAGATCCACCCACAAAGACGATAAAAGAATAGATTGAAGACTATGTCTTAATCTTTTCCCTCTCAGAATCAATGTCACCTGGTGAGGACACTTGGCTCATAAACAATGGTGCTTCCAAGCACATGACAGGTCAAAGAGACATTCTCTCTTTCCTTACAAAAAAGAAGTTTCCCCAGAAAGTTACACTTGGAGATGATTATCAATACCCTATCAAAGGAGTAGGAGAATCAAATTACAAACTTGATTCAAGGGCCCAATGAAGATGAAGGATGTACTATATGTACCAGGTTTGACAAAGAACTTACTTTATATTTCATCTTTAGAGAAGAAAGGCTTTAGGGCTTCCTTCATAGATGGAGAAGTTTTTATGTGGCCCAAAGGAAAAACCATGGAAGAAGCAATTGTTATTGGAAAAGAAGAAAGTGGCTTGTATAAGCTAAAGGGTCACTCAGAAGCAGCCTTGACCCATTCCATTGAGAATCCATGTGAACTTTGGCATAGAAGACTAACTCACATCAACTACAAGGCATTACCATATGTAAGTGAGGCAGTCATAGGTCTACCAGAATTCAAGGTTGACCATGAAGGTGTGTGCAATGGATGTGCACAAGGAAAGAACATCAAGAATCCTTTCCCGAAGAGAGACAGTAAAGAAGAAGGAGTCCTAGAGCTCATTCACTCAGAGATGTATGTGGCCCAATGCCATGAACCTCCATTAGTGGGTATGTATACTATGTATCTTTTATTGATACATAGTATACATAGAGAGGCAGATTGCTTGGTAGAGGATATTCTCTAGTGTTTGGTTTATTGTCTTGGCATTGTATTGTCTATCTATATTAAGGAAGTTTTTGCTGTGTTTTCTTCCCCATGAGGGTTTCTCAGGATAAATGTTGTGTATCTTGTGATTGTGTTTCTCTCAGTGATCATATCTATGCTATGGTTATCTACTAAATTGAAAATAAACCTAATAATATCTTAAACCTTAACATGGTATCAGAGCTACGCTGAAGAGAGCATCTTTCACTGGATAATGAAAAACGTCACTGTTGTTGTACAAGAAAATTAGGGATTTTTATTGAAGAGAAATTTCAGCCCAAAAATCATCTAGAGAAGTGCGCCCTAGCCTAGGGAACTCATTGGCACCTTCAGCGCACCTTTTTAGTGGATATAACTCCTGGAAAGTGAAACCCTATTTTTCATCGGTACCAGAAGTACCTAAAAACCAGAAGTAACAATCCATAAATCCGTTGGTCAAGTTTGAAGGGGAAATTTGGATTTTTTGAAATCCAACTGCACCAGGCTACTCGCCTCAGCCAAGCGCGCCTCTTGGTAAGTTCAAAATTAAATTCTGAGCATTTTCAATTTTTGGTCATTTTCCTAGCTCCAGGTAAAGATGTATGCAAGCACTAGATTGTTGACAAGCTAGAAGGTGTGGAAAACTTTTGTGCCTATAAGTATAGGATTGCACTCATTCTTGAAGAGAATGACCTAGCAAGATTCATTAAAGAAGATGTACCAGAACCTGTCGATGCTGCAACTAAAGCAAAACACCAAAATGACAAAGTTAGGGCCAAGAGAATCATTGCAGATTCTATTAAAGATCACTTGATTCCTCAAGTGGATTCAAAGAAGACTCCAAAAGAAATGTTTGATGCCCTAACCAGATTGTATGAAGGAAAGAACATCAATCGGAAGATGAATCTAAGAACTCAACTCAAAAGTACAAGGATGCAGAAAGGAGAAACAATTCAAGAATATTTCTCCAGAATATCACAATTCAAAGAACAACTAGCAACAATTGAAGATACTATAGATGAAGACAAACTGATAATGAAAGCCCTTAATGGTCTCACAAGACCTTGGGATGCATTCATCCAAACTATTTGTGCCAAAAAGGAGAAACTACACTTTGACAGTCTTTGGGAAGAATGTGTTCAAAAAGAAGCAAGAGTAGCTAACCGAGAATCATTGTTATCAAGAGATGAAGACCAAGCCCTAGCTACTCATACTAAAGGAGGAAGAAAGAGGTCTTACTTCCAGAAAGAAACTCATAAAAAGTCTCACCCCCAAAACAAATTCATACATAAAGAATCTCAACCTCCAAGGAGATTCCAGAAGTTTCAGAAAGGTCGAAGAAGAGAAAAAGATTTCTCATCCTACCAATGTTACCATTGTGACAATATGAGACATATTGCTAAGAATTGTCCAGCTAGACGAGAAGAATACAAGAAGGGAAACAAGAGGCACCATGCCCATACAATTGAAGATGAAGATCCACCCACAAAGATGATAAAAGAATAGATTGAAGACTATGTCTTAATCTTTTCCCTCTCAGAATCAGTGTCACCTGGTGAGGACACTTGGCTCATAGACAGTGGTGCTTCCAAGCACATGAAAAGTCAAAGAGACATTCTCTCTTGCCTTACAAAAAAGAAGTTTCCCCAGAAAGTTACACTTGGAGATGATTATCAATACCCTATCAAAGGAGTAGGAGAATCAAATTACAAACTTGATTCAGGGACCCCAATGAAGATGAAGGATGTAATATATGTACCATGTTTGACAAAGAACTTACTTTATATTTCATCTTTAGAGAAGAAAGGCTTTAGAGTTTCCTTCATAGATGGAGAAGTTCTTATGTGGCCCAAAGGAAAAACCATGGAAGAAGCAATTGTTATTGGAAAAGAAGAAAGTGGCTTGTATAAGCTAAAGCGTCACTCAGAAGCAACCTTGACCCATTCCATTGAGAATCCATGTGAACTTTGGCATAGAAGACTAGCTCACATCAACTACAAGGCATTACCATATGTAAGCAAGGCAGTCATAGGTCTACCAGAATTCAAGGTTGACCATAAAGGTGTGTGCAATGGATGTGCACAAGGAAATAACATCAAGAATCCTTTCCCGATGAGAGACAGTAAAGAAGGAGTCCTAGAGATCATTCACTCAGATGTATGTGGCCCAATGCCATGAACCTCCATCAATGGGTATGTATACTATGTATCATTTATTGATGACTATTCTCACAAAAACTGGGTTTACCTTTTGAAATCAAAAGATGAAGTGTTCGGTAAGTTCAAGGAATTCAAAGCCTTGATAGAGAATCTTTTTGAAAGAAAGATCAAGATACTCAGGTCAGATAATGGAGGAGAATACACCTCAAAAGAATTTGCAAACTTTTGCAAAGATGCCAAGATCAAGAGGGAGCTCACCACTCCCTACAATCCTCAACAAAATGGTGTAGCAGAAAGAAAGAACAGAACTATCATGGAAGCAGTGAAGACCATGATCCATGATCAAGATCTTTCAATGCACTTATGGGCAGAAGAAGCAAAAACATTAGTATATGTACAAAACATATTGTCCCATAGTGCACTTGGGTTCAAGACCCCTGAAGAGATGTTCTCCGGAAAGAAGTCAAAAGTAAACCATCTCAAAATATTTGGTTGCTCAGTATTTGTACACATTCTGAAAGAGAAGAGAACCAAGTTGGACCCTTCAGGAAAGAAGGGAATATTTGTTGGATACTGTGAGGTCTCCAAGGCCTTCAAAGTTTATATACCATGTTACCATCATATTGAGATCAGCAGGGATGTAACATTTGATGAAGATGTAGCACTCAAGAAATTAAGAAGATGCCAGCTTGAAGAAGTAGACGAGGAAGAACCTGTGGCTCCCAGAGTTGCAGAACTGGTGAGGGAAGTCATAACTTCCCCTGATGAAGAGATTCTAGAAGATCATGACATAATAGAATCTCAAGAACCTCCCCAGATGACGATCTACCACAATAGAAATCCATCTTGGGCAAGGTAACTTATTCAAGATGGAGAGAAGTATGATGCCCCCGAAGGAACCATGAGACAAGTGAAGAAACCCTAGACATTCTCCAGTTATATGGCTTTGATGTGTGATCTCTTAGAGAAGGAGCCTACTTGCTTTGAAGAAGCTATTCAAATGAAAGAATGGGCAGATGCCATGACAGAAGAATACCAATACATTATAAAGAATGATGTATGGGAAATAGTTACCAGATCGAAGAGCAAGGATGTGGTATCTTTCAAATGGTTTTTCAAAATAAAGCATGTTGTTGATGGAAGTATTGAGAAATATAAAGAAAGGTTTGTTGCTCGTGGATTATCTCAAAAGGAAGGCATTGACTATGAAGAGACGTTTTCTCTTGTAGCCATATACACTTCAATCAGAACCTTCATAGCCCTTGCAGCTATGATGAAGTGGAAGTTACACCAGATGGACGTAAAAATAGTTTTCTTGAATGGTGTCATTGAAGAAGAAATGTATATAGAACAACCTCAAGGGTTTGAAGTTGAATATAGGAAGACTCATGTATGCAAGTTGAAGAAGGCTCTATACGGATTGAAGCAAGCTCCTAGAGATTAGTATGGAAGGATTGACAGTTCCCTGACGAGCTTGGGCTTTACCAAGAGTAAAGTTGAATCTAACCTTTATTTCAAGGTTATGAATGATGAGCCTGTTATATTGTTGTTGTATGTGGATGACTTATTCTTAACTGGAGAAGAAAAACTCATCACTAACTATAAGAAGAAGCTCGCTGCAGAATTTGAGATGAAAGACCTTGGCCTAATGCACTATTTCTTAGGTCTAGAGGTCTGGCAGAGCCCAGAGAAGATCTTCCTTAACCAAGGGAAGTATGCAGTTGAAATACTGAAGAGATTTGATATGTTGGAGTGCAAGTCCATGAATACACCCATGGAAACAATGTTGAAGCTCTTGGTTGACACTTCGTCAGAATTGATTGATGCTATGTTGTACAGAGAGATCATTGGATTGTTGATGTATCTCACGAACACCAAGCCAGATATATGTTTTGCTGTGAACACCTTGAGTCAATTTCTGGTAGAGCCCAGACGTGTTCACCTGATTGTTGCAAAACATGTCATGAGGTACCTTAAAGGTACATTAGATTGTGGTCTCAGTTATAATGGAGATCATGACTTCAGACTGAGTGGTTATACCGATTTAGATTGGGCTGGAAGTGTCTCTGACAGAAAGAGCACTTCAATATGTTGTTTCAGTCTGGGTGTCAGCCATGATCTCATGCCAGAGTAGGAAGCAATCAAGCATTTCTCTCAGCACAGAAGAAGAAGAATACATTGTTGCATGTTCCACCAATTGTGAAGCCATATGGCTTCAAAAGTTGTTGACAGGTCTATTCGATCTAGAGATGGAAGCAACCGTGATTCTATGTGATAACCAGAGTTGTATAAAGATGACAGAGAACCCGTGTTTCATGACAAGTCAAAACACATAGAGATCTGATATCATTACATCCGTGATATGGTGCAAAGAGGAGCCATAAAGCTCCAGTATGTTAGCACGAATGAACATGTTGTTGATGTGTTGACCAAGCCTCTATCTCGTGTAAAGTTTGAGCACTTTCGAGATAAGCTTGGTGTAGTCTGAAAGGACCTCCCTTGAAAAGGGGTGTAGTGTTGATGCCAGCCTCGTGCTGAAGATTTCCATCTTCGTGCTAATGTTTTTGTGATGCCAGCCTCGTGTTGAAGATTTCCAGCTTTGTGTTGATGTTGTTGTGATGTCAACCTCGTGTTGATGTTGTTGAGATGTTAGCTTCGTGTTGAAGATTTCCAGCCTAGTGTTGATGTTGATGATGCTCCAGGCTTCGTGTTGTGATGTTGTTATTGTTGATGATGCTCCAAGCTTTGTGTTGTGATGTTGTTGTTGTTGATGATATTCCAACCTTCATGCTGTGATGTTGTTGTTCTTGATGATGCTCTAGCCTTTGTGTTGTGATATTGTTGTTGTTGATGTTGTATCAGCGTTGTGATGTTATTGATGATGATGTATTAGTGTTATACTAATCCGTATTGATGCAGATGATGATGATGCCATTCCAGCTCCCTACTGTGAATGATGATATTGATGATAAGAAAAACTTTCGATGATTTATAGATATGCCAGTTAGTGTTCTAGACGTTGTTGATGTTACTGCCCTTTCTCTCTCCTAATGATGTTGTAGAATACCCTTCTTGTTAAGGGGGAGTGTGGAAATATTGTAACTGCAAAGAGTATTCTATTTATTATTCATTTATTATTCATTAGAATAATTCCCTTTTGAGGATTGATCATGTCGAGCATTATAATTGACCAAATCCCCTTTTGCGGATTGGTCAAACCTTAAATATATTATGCAAATTGAGAAGTCGACCCCCAAGCAATTTAAAGTGGTTTTAACCACCTAGAAGACAAGTCGGACCTGCCCAGCCAAGAGACACATTTTCATCATCTACCAGTTTGTATAAATAAAGGAAGTTAGTGCCTCATTTGCTCACTCACTCATTCGATCATCTAGAGCGCAAGTTTGGTAGTTGCAGTTGGAGAAGAAGGAAGAGAGAGAGGCACGTTGCTTATTAGAGGATATTCTCTAGTGTTTGGTTTATTGTCTTGGCATTGTATTGGCTATCTATATTAAGGAAGTTTTTGCTGGGTTTTCTTCCCCATGAGGGTTTCCCAGGATAAATGTTGTGTATCGTGTGATTGTCTTTCTCTTAGTGATCCTATCTATGCTATGGTTATCTAGTAAATTGAAAAGAAACCTAATAATAGCTTAAACCTTAACAATTTGGACTCCTTCCGTTTAGGCTTACTCCTATGGAAGCCAAGGGGGGTAGACCTTATTTAGTATATGAATTATTATGTGAAGTCTAGGAGTTAATTTTAGTTTTGTGAAGGTAGGGGAAAATCTAACCTATATGGCAAACAACAATGCAATGCACAATTTCAATGACAGTCAAATCATTTCCCTAAGGTCAACTAAGACTAGTGCCTAAAGTTGGGCAAGGGGTCAACTAAGTCTATACAAAAGATTACAAGAATTAAATGATCTACTTACAAAAGAATAGCTTTACACTAAGTTACAAGATGAATTAAAACAATGACAAATATACAATGTAAGTGTAAATTACAATATGAACAAGAAAAAGAATCAGTTAGATAGATATACGCAAATGATAAGCTATAGCCAATGAACTCAACAACTAACTAACCATTAAGCATGTAACTTGAAAATGTTGGAAGAAGAGCAAGTGCGCAACTTCTAGAGATGAGATAGTCAACAAGAGGAAGGGTGCAACTTCTGAAGCAAGGGGGGAAACCACTCACGAAGTGCCCCAAAGAGATGGTGCACAACTTGATGGCAGCTTACTCTTGAACGGAAAAACCACTTCAACCACAATAAACTTGAAAGTAAATGCTCAATTTGAAATGAAAAGCTAGGAAATGAAATGATAGTGAAGAACCATAAGCATGTAGATGAGAGCCTTGAACAACAAGGTCTGCACTACTTGAAATGAAATGCTTGAAATGAAAAGTAGAGATGAAACAAACCATGGGCATGTAAAAGAGACCTTGAACAACAAGGTTTACAAACTTAAAAGATGTTGAACATAAAGTGCAAGTCTTGTGAAATGTATTAGATAAATTTTAGAAAAGTTTTAAGAGTCTCTTTGATTAGGGGGCCTAAGCTAATGTGAAACCAACCTAAGCTATGTGACTACCCCTAGACTCTTACCGCTTTGGCCAAAATGATTTCTGGGTGCTCAAGAAGTAGGGCAATAAGGCCCTACCCTAGCTCCACAGGTCAACCCATAAAACTTGGGCGCTCAAGCAAGGGGGACACCCAGTGTTGTGAAGTCATCCATGAATTAACACCCCTTGTAGCCTCCACAAGCCCCCTTTTGGTGGCGAAAGTTGTATCAGTCCAAAGTGTCTAATTAGACTAGATAAATTGAACCTCCTAGTCTAGATTTCAAACTATGAACTACTTGAAATGAAATTGCAAAGTGTAAGATCTATGCTTAAGATACAAGATAAATTAACCAATTAGATAGTTGCACAACATAAGCAAAAGATAACAATGTAATAACTTTGCGAGATAAACAAGTAAAGAATGAGAAACTAGAGATTAAACAATTATAGACAAGATAAAGAATTGCTAGCTAAACTATAGACAAGCCTTACGATATAGCATGGGTGGAAAAGCCAAGCCTCTTTGCTAGGAGTAAGAAAAAGAATTACAAAATGCAATGAAAATAACTTGGAAATTAAATGACAATCATAGCCACTCAAACTTATCTTAAGGACAAGTGGGGCAAACAATACTTGAAATAAAAATGAGCAACCTCAACTAAGGTACAAGGAGGAGGACTAGCCTACCGATTTTGTGCCAAAGTGGGTATGGAAATAAAAGATCTTAACTTCAAACAATAGGAAAATAAACCTAGCCACACAGCCTTGCCTTAAGGACAAGTGGGGCAACAAAAATGAAAGTTTCAAACATAAAATAACTTATAAATCCTAGACTTATGATTTAGCATGGGTGGCAAAGCCAAGCCTCTTTGCTAGTTCTAGGCAAAAATAAATAAATAAAAAACGCAGAAATTTTTAAAAGCTTGAGAAATGCAAGCCCAAGAGACTCTCTTTGGGCTTGCTTACAATGTAAAATGTAGAAGAAGAAGAGGGTATTCAATACCTTTAATTGAGAGGCGGTTTCTTGATGACTTGTGGCCCCAAATGGGCAACACCTCCCCTTAACTAGTTCAGATATGCAGAAAAAAACAATTAAAACTTGTTGGAAAAGCTGCAAAACAAACATAAAACTTAGAAAAAATTCTGTTAGAAGTAACCATAAATTTTTAGCATAAAAAACAACATATAATAGATTAAATGAGACCTATTCTATGACAAAAATATACCCAAAACTGTTAGAGAAATATGTATGAAAAGAACAAAAATCTTAAGAGGGTTTTTAGTGGATGAAGGGATAAATTTCCAGATCTGGAATTTATCCTTTTCCAACCCTTAGTGACCTGCAAACAAAAGAGATCTAGCTACAAGACGAAGAAGGAGGTGAGTAGATTCAAAAGTGTCACACGGTGTCATGCTTTACGTCTAACAACGAGGTTAGAAGCATGACTCATCTTGCTTTACGTCTAACAACTAGGTCAGAAGCAAGGATCACACAGCATCATGCTTTACGTCTAACAACAAGGTCAGAACCATGACTCATCTTGCTTTACGTCTAACAACTAGGTCAGAAGCAAGGATCACACAACGTCATGCTTTACGTCTAACAACGAGGTCAGAAGCATGACTCATCTTGCTTTACATCGAACAACAAGCTCAGAAGCAAGGAATACATCTACTCCCCCTTTCAGGGAGGGTCCTTTCGGACAATACCAAGCTTATCTCGAAAGTGTTCAAACTTTACACGAGATAGAGGCTTAGTCAACACATTAACAACCTGTTCATCTGTGCTAATGTACTGGAGCTTCAAGGCTCCTCTCTGTACCATGTTGCGGATGAAATGATAGCGGATCTCTATGTGCTTTGACCTGTCGTGGAACACAGGATTCTCTATTATTTTAATACAACTTTGATTGTCACATAGAATCGCGGTTGCTCTCATCTCCAAATCAAAGAGACCTATCAGCAACTTTCGAAGCCATATAGCTTCGCAGCTAGTAGAACATGCGGCAATGTACTCTGCTTCCGCTGTGCTGAGAGAAATACTGGATTGCTTCCTTCTCTGCCACGAGATCATAGCTGATCCCAAACTGAAACAACATCTAGAAGTGCTTTTTCTGTCAGCAACGCTTCCTGCCCAATTTGCATCAATATATCCACCCAGTGTGAAGTCATGATCTCCATCATAGCTGAGACCATAATCCACTGTACCTTTAAGGTACCTCATCACATATTTTGCAGCCATTAGGTGAACACATCTGGGCTCTACCAAAAACTGACTCAAGGTGTTCACTGCAAAACAGATGTCTGGTCTGGTGTTCGTTAGGTACATCAGCGATCCAATAATCTGTCTGTACATAGTGGCATCTATCAAGTCTGACGAAGTATCGACCAGCAACTTCAGCTTTTCTTCCATGGGAGTATTCATGGACTTGCATTCTAGCATGTCGAATCTCTTTAAGATTTCGACTATGTACTTCCCCTAGTTAAGGAAGATTCTTTCCGGACTCTGCCATACCTCAAGACCTAAGAAGTAATGCATTAGGCCAAGGTCTTTCATTTCAAATTCAGCAGCAAGTCTCTG
>ML821061.1:10819-24337 GCA_009831015.1 Picea engelmannii | reverse complement strand
TCCTAATTCGACGAAAGCCCTGATTGGTGGTCAAAGACCAATTTTCTCAGAGAAACTCTGAAACGATGGAGTTGGCTAAAAGCCGGATCAGACAAGGTCTGATAAAGAACTGGCCAAAGGCTGGGATTAGGAAATGAAAGCTCTGATACCGAATGAGACGAACAAAGTTCGCTCACACAAGAATTATCCAAAATACTTGGAATATAACAAAGTAATCCATATAGGACTGTAAATAATATATGAATAGATGAGATAAGATAATAAGATATAAGATATAATGAGATGATTACAATTGAGAATGAGGGCTCATTTATATACCCACGCAGGGGTGCCCTTTACCAATAGTCATGTCCTTTGAGACATAACCTTTCATTATTAATAATTATTATTATTTATTAATTAATTATTATGTTATGAATATCTATTTATGTATATTTATGTTCATAACACTAGGGGATGTCCAAACATGTGGGTGTAGTGAGGGCCAAGGATGTATAAGTGTTACCTGTGGGTGCCTTTGTAGAAGGCGAGCTGTACCTGTCATGGATGCATTTTTTCCAAGCCCATTCTTGCCTTTATTCTTTTTATTCTTGTTTTATTCTTTTTTTTTTTTTTTGTTCAAGAACTAACCAGGGGACACTGCCTTGGCATGGTGACCAGAGCTGACAGTGTTACCCACAAGTACTTTCACAGAGATGAGCAGGTTGGCTCGTGATGAGACCCCTTTTCCCTTGGCCATGTAACCAAAGGTCACTGCCCTAGCGTGGTAACCAGATGGTGGCAATGTCATACTGTTAGGTACCCATGGACCTAATAGGCTGGCTCGTGATGAGACCCCCTATCCTCTTGACTTGGTCTTGTTTTGTTATTTTCCGAGTCCCTCTTGTTTCTTGTTGAGAGGCATTTTACTGCCTTCTCGGGGATCCCTGGGCGAAGCATCTCAAGGTTTTATTTCTAGGCTTTTGTCTTTTACCAGCTGCTTTTACCTTCTAGGCCTTTAGCCCCTTCTTCCCACGAGATAAGGTGCAATCCTGCAAATAGGTCAACCCAATTCCCGGACAAGGGGAATGGGATAAATGAGCAGGAGATAAGATGAAATAATGGTGCTATGATGGGAGCGGACGATGGCTTTTCAGAAATTCCCCCAGTGGCAAACCAAGACCTATGGGCACAGGCTTGCTAGGGCACCCTGTCAATTTCCCCAAGCATGGTCAAGTGGGCTAATGTAAGATCCAAGTAGTTGTTAGAGATAAAAGGAATCAGATGCATATATTTAAAGGTTTCAATGATCAAAAGTGACATATACCATGATACCTGGACCAATTACCTCATGGAGCAAGAACCTCTTCTGATACAGGATCAAGTCGATGGTGACGGATGATCTTGCTCCTGACAAGACAAAGATGATGAATGAAGAAAAGGTGGGCCCTCCAGGGCCATGCTCAGGTCAATCCTGCTCTCGGCACTCCATGTCCAGGACCTGTGGGCTTCGAGACATGATCTCCTAGTTATCCCTAAAAAGTGGGGATAACAATGACTACAGGCAATTATTTACCATGGGTACTGGTGGACGAGCTTTTGGCTGAATCCTTGGGATTGACCAAAGAATATGATATTTTCCAGTCCTACAGTCGGTTACAGATGTTTCTGTTAGCCTTTCTCGACACTTTCATCATCGACAGCAGCATCAAGGGAGATAGACAGTGGCAGAGGGCATGGAGAGTTGTTAGGTCGAGACCACCTCACAGGAGTGCTTTTACGGCATACAGCAGGATAGGGATGGATAATCATAGGCAAACAGTTGAGACTTTGTGCGTGATGGTGAGCATCTTAGGCCATGGGATAGCAGACATCTCAGAGGGTGACACAGATACAGATTCTCATGGGATGAGCACAGAGGGCTTCCAACAGTGGTTAGTATGACACAGGAACAGTTAGTGGGGATTGGAAGTGATAAACTTCCAAGCTTTCCATGGGATCCGGGAGTCCATTTTGCTAGTAGGTTGTTTCACCTTATGATGACACAGGTTGTGCCAGAGAGCCACATACTTCACTTTGGGTTGGTTTTGAGTGTGCTTGCAGGGACTTTGTCCTATGGAGTGAGACAGTTTCTCCCTTTTGATCCTCATGATCGAGCATGGAGATGGTTGGGCAGATACTGTAATGTCCCCACTTTGGGACATTAGGGTGTTACACAGTGCTATGACGACCAGAGTAGCCAGTTGGAGATTATAGCGAGTACAGGAGCTATCGAGGGATATTTTGGGGTCCATCTTGCATCGCTCATCCTATTTCATCATTATGATCCATTCCGCATAGATTGGCTCTAGTTCCGTTGCATTTCGAAGATTTCCATGATTTTGAGTATTTTGAGCTATAGGTTAACTAAATTCACTAAAGAGGTCATTTTGGGCACAATACTTGGAGGAACCTCTCAGTGTAATAGCTCATTGGAATCGAGAGAAACAACACTACAGGATAGAATTATGAGAAGTGACTTTCAGTGGCCAAGGAAGCCACAAGGAGAGATAAGGCGCTTTTCAGAGGTAAAAAGGTTAATTAATTAATTAAAGTGATGTAATTAATTAATTAAATATTAATAAAGTAAAAGTCACTTTGGAGGGACAAGGTGAGCAGGAAGTATAAAGAAGAGGCAAGGGCCTCTATTCTCTCATTCATGTATGATTATCATTTTGATATCTGGCTTCTAGCTAGAGAGCCCATACCTTGGGGATTTTGAGGGTTTTGACTTAACAAACCCTAGAGGACGATTCGGTGGTGAAAGATTCCAGCTAGCTTGTCCCAAGCTTGGTCTCGAGGATGCAATACTCCCCCACACCATTCTAGTTCAGATCTACTCAGTGCAGGAGGGTTCTACACCAGCCACAGGCACCAGAAGAGAGGGAGGGCGCACCATTGGGGGTTTCCAGCAAGGGGGCCGCACCATCCATTGAGGGAAGTTCACTGCAGTTGATTGGCAGGGCTTCTGGAGATTCTAGCACCTGGGTTTTCATTGCAGGGTCTTGGACATCATATCTAGTCCATTCAAGAGGAGTCTTATGTGCCATTTTATTTATTAGATGCATGGGACGAATTGGAGGAGAGAAGTAAACTTTAGAAAATGGTTTCAGTCATTTGCTAGCCCATGTATTCACTATTTCGCTTGGGACTTCACTAGTGAGGTAACCAGGCCCCGATCTATCATTCTAGTGGTTTTGTGAAGCATTTAGAGGCATCTAGGAGGGAGGCCGAATTATCTAGGGTTTCAGGCATCCAGGGAGGCGCACCATTCCTTGGAGGCGAGTTAGATCTATGGGTTTGAGAGGATTTTGAGGATTTGAGCACTTGGGTTGTTCTTTCATTTACTCGATCTACTGTTTGGCATATTTACCGGAGGGTTTGGACATATTTGGCAGCAGGGACGAATTGTTGAGGCTATTCAGGTTCCAGCAGGGGGTGGCATCTTCCAGCTTAAGGGTTTGGCACTCCTGGGGCCCAGATCTATTCTTGCATTGATCTTCATTGACTATTCAACCTTCAGAGGCTTGTAGTCTTCTATTGGAGCATTTTGTAGCAGCTCTCTTTATGTTTATGGGAGCCATCTGTTAAGCATTCCAGATCAACCTCACTATTGTATCAGGTTCTTATTATTATGAATAAAGATCAAATCTTAATCATTGTTGGGTTGTCTATTACATTGTTGATCTTGCATATGGTTGAGGTATGTTTCATTGCTTTATCTTCTTATCTGTTGCTGCAAACACACATTAAACTCATCAGTAAAACCCTAGCGCAACCTAAGAGACAACAATAACCAAAGTGTTTGACGAAATGCCACAACCAGAAAAAGTTTAAAATTCATGCAAGACATGATGTTCCTGGCATATTGGCTTGGGAACATTGCAGATACTACTTCCATAGAGGTTCTTTTACCAATGCAGCTTCTGGACAGCAGGTCTAGTTTCCATAGGTATTCCAACTTGAGGATCCCAGAGTGGGGAATCCAGTATGTATATAGGGAGCAACAGTCATGATCAGAGTAGTGCAGCGCCAGCGTGGTGATCTTTGGCAGAGACTAGCATGGGACCCAGGGATTGCAGGGCTGAGAGAGTGGACCCTTGCAGGGGAAATTTATTTTGACTTTCCATTGAGCTTCAGTGTTGAGGAGAGCACGTCACTTGAGGGTGATTCATGGAGGTCTTGCAGTACCTCACTATGGTAGAAGCATGTGCAGTTGGTGGAGACCGTGTTGGTCTTGGTATGGACTTGGAGGATGGACTCATTCCGGGGTGAGGCCATGTGTCATGTGCAGGAGACTCATGGTGATGATATGTTTCAGGATTATGCTTCACAGGGTATTGCAGTTCACGTCATGATATGGGACCCAGGGGATGGAGTGCGTGATAGTTCATCTTTGGAGGGAGCCTATTGTGTGTCCCACAGGTGGACATGGGACCCCGGTATTATATTTGGATGGATTCAGTTATTGCTTGAGGACTGTAATGTCCCCACTTTGGGACATCATTATATTACAGAGTGTTATGATGACGAGAGTAGTCAGATGGGGGTTATAGCGAGTACATGGGCTATTGAGGGTTTTTTTGGGGTCCGGCTTGCATCGATCATATTATTTCATCATCATGATCCATTTCGCACAGCTTGGCTTTGGTTCCATTTCATTTCGATGATTTCCGTAATTTTGAGTTATTTTGGGCTATATGTTAATTAAATTCACTAAGGAGGTCATATTGGGCATAATACTTGGAGAAACCTCTTAGTGTAATAGCTCATCGGAATCAGAAGGAATGCCACAATAGGATAGGATGATGAGAAGTGACTTTCAGTCGCCAGGGAAGCCACAAGGAGGGATAAACTAATTTTAGAGGAAAAATGGTTAATTAATTAAGTAAAGAAAGTGATTTAATTAATTAATTAATAATTAATAAAGTAAAAGTCACTTGGAGAGACAAGGTAAACAGGGAGGATAAAAGAGAGACAGGGGCCTCTATTCTCTCATTATGTTGTTTATCATTTTGATGTCTGGCTTCTTGCTAGAGAGCCCATGCACTTGGGGGTTTTGAGGGTTTTGACTGAACAAACCCTAGAGATTAGCTCGGTGGTGAAAGATCCCACCCAACCCGGTCCAAGCTTGGTCACGGAGGTGAAAGATTCCTCCCGCACCATTCTACATCATATCTATTCAGTTCCAGGAGCCTTTGTGGAGGCAGGGTGAATTATTGGAGGATTTCTGCAGAGCTAGGGTGCACCCATCTTGAGAGAGCGGTTCGATTTGCATAGAGGTGATCAGATTCTCAGTAGATCTCACTCTAGGGTTGCTAGCCATCACCATAGCGCCTTATTACAGCAGTGTTTGAGGGTATCCATTGGGCCATTCATTTCTTCTACTAGTGGGGCGAATTTCATGAAGGAGGGTGTATTGGGGATTTGAGATCCGGTGATTTGTGAGCAGATTTGTCATCTACAGCCACAGGATCTTCACATATGAGTTAGCCATTATCAGATCTACAACTTGCAGCCATTTCATGAAGATTTTACATCAGATTTATTGTGCATATTTCAGCAGGGCGTAAGCAACAAGTAAGGCACATTTATGGCTATGGAACTTGTAGATTTTTCATGATATAACATCTCTTTTGGGAAGCCATCATTAGTGGATCGAAAAGGAGGATCATTGACACCATTTCCTTGCCTTTTGGAGCCATTAAAGGCCAATAAAGTGGCTGTTGTATTACTTATATCATATCTGGAAATTACTACCATTGGACAACCATTAATAATAAATAAACAAGCAAGGATTGTGTGGAAATATTTGTGTTTTGGCTATGTATTTCTTTCATTTACTCTTATGCTTATTCTAGTCTATGTTCCATATGAATTCATGTTGTTTTATACAATATTAAACTCAAAAACATGGATGGAAATGCAAGCTACAGCCATGCATGCAATCTGTTTAACATAATGCCTCAATGAGAAAACTGTCATATACATAACAGCAAACAAATATAACAACAGACACTTTGGGGGTTCTAAGGAGGTTGGAACTCATCCCATTGACCTTCTAAACACATCAATAATCTTCCTTGAGAGTTGGGACAATAAGAGAGTTGATTTGCCCAAGAACTTTGAGCAAACACGCAAAGTGTTTGACGAAAGTTCTCAACTAGTTAGATCTGATTTTTATGTCAGATTTGGTTGGGAATATTGCAGTGGTATCAGAGCGTTGATCCTCCCAGCCAGTGGGAATTAGTGCATGCAGAAATACAATAGAGATGGATAATAATGACTTTGCTAGAAAGACTGTATGTTGTGAATGGGAATACTATGCCCTTAGTGAGGAATTTAGGGCTCATGTCACACTCCAACAGTTTATATCTGTAAAAAATCCTAGGTGGAGCAAAGATGAGGTCACAGAGTGGGCCAACATAGCAGAGAAAAACAGAGCCAGGGCAGCGAGATGGAGGGAAGCACAGATTAACGCTACACCCATTAGGAGCAAGCAACGTTGCTACAGTTGAAAAGTGCCTTGGGAACCAGATCATAGATGTAGGGGTAAAGGTAAGAGACACATTATTGAGGAGCACTATGACAGTGAGGATGACGAGATGCATGGGGATGCAACCATAGATTCATATTTAGAGCAGTTCGAGGAGGCTAGTGACTCTTGCACACTTGGGGAGGATAGTGACCCTTGCGCATTGGAGGGACAGTTGGATGGACAGGCTGATAGCACCTGTGCTTTAGCAGTCATATCACATAGTGTTGATGACCTTACACTTCAGCAGAGTAGTGACACGAGTGGAGATTCACCCGTGTTAGCACCTAGACCTGATGAACTTCCTATGATGACCGTGACACATTTGTCATCTTTTCAGACACCCATGATAGCCACGACACATGAGAATATTAGTGGCATTTCAGGTATGATGGAGGAGCCTTGTGTGAGGGATGCACACCAAGGACATATGGATCCACAGACCCAGAAGGAGAGACATGACGTACAGACAGTTGACCTTACACATACGTATCAGTATGAGGAGAGTGAGTCAACTCTTTTGGAGACTCCATTGTTTGATCAGGTTGTGGAGACTAACAGTTTAATGGGACACTTACTTCCAAGACCGATCGACAGTGATGAGGATGCACTCCTTATTGGTCGGGATGACCATAGCACGTGTCTGGACACATCTGTATGGGATCCAGGCGCAGATGATAATAGCAGGGTGAGTGCACAAGAGGATACAGCTGCCCATATAGGATACAGTGTGATTCGAAGGGAGCTAGCAGTTGGTTATGGTGTGCAGTGGCATATAGGAGGACCCAGTAGCACAGTGGTCAATGGGCAGTTCAGTGCCTTATCTTTTGCGGAGAGTGTTCTTGGGTATTCCATGGTTGACACTAGTAGTTAAGGCACGAGGTGGCACCTCAGCATGACTATGATCAGGAGTCACGACACTTGGCAGGACAGTTGTGAGTCAGTGAGGACATGATCAGGTCAGCCATTAGGCGCATTGATAACACACATGCATTGGTGGCAGATTGTTGTTGGAGGGAATCAATGGCCAATGATAGTTCAGACGGGGGATTTTCCATGGATGACTTTCATACTCTCAGGGAGAGAGTGACTATGATGACGGCCGACTACGAGCAGTTGTTGATGGACAGAGATTACCTATTGGAGGTTGGCGAGATGTATCATAAGGCCCTGGTGAGCAGGAGTTGGAGGTGGACCGACTCACTCATGAGTTGGTGAGCACTCGAGGATTCTTGAAAGGCACACAAACAGCCCTTCAAGAACCAGAGTCCAGATTGGAGGAGCTCCCTAAGGTGACTAGTCAAAGATCCACTACATCTACCTTAGTAGAGAGTCAGATATATCCTTCATCCACATTGCTAGAGGATGTGGGTGGTTTAGCAGAGGAGCACCAGTTGATGGAGGAGCATGAGGAGTACCCACGATCACTGATGAGTAGGGAGGGATATAATCCGGAGACACAGGAGGATGTCCATGTGTCACAGGAGCTACACTCCATGAGGATCTTTGAGACAGTTGAGCACTCACACACGCATGGGAACTCTAGAGCCAGGGGCAGTTATGAGAACACTTCCATTTGTGTTCCAGGAGTGGTTGACCTTCATGTAGAGGTTGACCCAGCAGTACACCCAGAACCCATGACGCTGCAGGAGTATACAAGAGATTACATGAGTATGCAGGAGCATACAGTGGTGAGTGATAGTACATAGAGACATCCAAAGGTGTACAATTGGATTCAGAGGGACACATTGGATTGCAGGGAGGAGACACACTTAGTAGAGCATGGAGATTCCTCTCCCTTGCAGTCGTGGATAGATCTGGGAGATCACCTTCATGGTATCAGCAGTTTCATGAGCGATGATGGATGGAGAGTGCTTAACCAGCAGTTTGAGCGGTTACTCCCGGTTGTACTTGTTGATTGGAGTTCAGTGATGACTACAGGCGATTATTTACCATGGGTACTGGTGGACGAGCTTTTGGTTGAATCCTTGGGATTGACCAAATTATATGATATTTTCCAGTCCTACAGTCAGTTACAGATGTTTCTGTTAACCTTTCCCGACACTTTCAACATCAACAGCAACATCAGGGGAGTAAGACAGTGGCAGAGGACATGGAGAGTTGTTAGGTTGAGACCACCTCACAGGAGTGCTTTTACAACATACAGCAAGATAGGGGTGGATCATCATAGGCAGACAGTTGAGACTTTGTGCGTGATGGAGTATCTTAGGCCATGGGATAGCAGACATCTCAAAGGGTGACACAGATACAGATTCTCATGGGATGAGCATAGAGGGCTTCCGACAGTGGTCAGTATGACACAGGAGTAGTTAGTGGGGATTGGAAGTGATAAACTTCCAAGTTTTCCATGGGA
The DNA here is from genome assembly GCA_009831015.1 of Picea engelmannii. Lineage (NCBI taxonomy): Eukaryota > Viridiplantae > Streptophyta > Pinopsida > Pinales > Pinaceae > Picea > Picea engelmannii. Next base: position 15,410 of record ML821061.1, on the reverse strand, counting down.
TCCGGGAGTCCATTTTGTTAGTAGGTTGTTTCACCTTATGATGACACAGGTTGCACCAGAGAGCCACATACTTCACTTTGGTTTGGTTTCGAGTGGGCTTGCAGGGGCTTTGTCCTATGGAGCAAGACAGTTTCTCCCTTTTGATCATCATGATCGAGCATGAAGATGGTTGGGCAGATACAACTTCCACATGGGTTCTTTTACCGATTCAGCATCTGGACAGCAGGTCTAGTTTCCACAGGTATTCCAACTTGAGGATCCAAGAGTGGGGAATCCAGTATGTATACGGGGAGCAGACAGTCATGATCAGAGTAGTACAACGCCAGCGTGGTGATCTTTGGCAGAGACTAGCATGGGACCAGGGGATTGCAAGGCTGAGCGAGTGGACCCTTGCAGGTGAAGGTTATTTTCACTTTCCATTGAGCTTCAGTGTTAAGGAGAGCACGTCACTTGAGGGTGATTCATGGAGGTCTTGCAGCACCTCACTATGGTAGCAGCATGTGCAGTTGGTGGAGACCTTTTTGGTCTTGGTATGGACTTAGAGGATGGACTCATTCTGGGGTGTGGCCATGTGTCATGTGCAGGAGACTCATGGTGATGATATGTTTCAAGATTATGCTTCACAGGGTATTGCAGTTCACGTCCTGATATGGGACCCAGGAGATGGAGTGCATGATAGTTCATCTTTGGAGGGAGCCTATTGTGTGTCCCATAGCTGTACATGGGACCCCGATATTATATTTGGATGGATTCAGTTATTCCTTGAGGACAAGAAATATTCTAGCAGGGAGGTCTGTAATGTCCCCACTTTGGGACATCATTATATTACAGAGTGTTATGATGACTAGAGTAGCCAGATGGAGGTTATAGCGAGTACAGGGGCTATTGAGGGGTTTTTTGGGGCCCGTCTTGCATCGCTCATCTTATTTCATCATCATGATCCATTCCACACAGCTTGGCTTTGGTTCCGTTGCATTCCGACGATTTCCGTAATTTTGAGTTATTTTGGGCTATATGTTAATTAAACTCACTAAGGAGGTCATATTGGGCATAATACTTGGAGGAACCTCTTAGTGTAATAGCTCATCGGAATCGTAAGGAATGGAACTACAGGATAGGATGATGAGAAGTGACTTTCAGTTGCCAAGGAAGCCACAAGGAGGGATAAACTACTTTTCAGAGGAAAAATGGTTAATTGATTAATTAAAGAGATTTAATTAATTAATTAATAATTAATAAAGTAAAAGTCACTTGGAGAGACAAGGTGAGTAGGGAGGATAAAATAGAGACAGGGGCCTCTATTCTCTCATTATGTTGTTTATCATTTTGATGTCTGGCTTCTTGCTAGAGAGCCCATGCACTTTGGGGTTTTGAGGGTTTTTACTGAACAAACCCTAGAGATCAGCTCAATGGTGAAACATCCCACCCAACCTGGTCCAAGCTTGGTCACGGAGGTGAAATATTCCTCCCTCACCATTCTACATCATATCTATTTAGTTCCAGGAGCCTTTGTGGAGGCAGGGCGAATTATTGGAGGGTTTCTGCAGAGCTAGGGTGCACCCATCTTGAGAGAGCGGTTCGATTTGCACAGAGGTGATCAGATTCTCAGTAGATCTCACTCCAGGGTTGCTAGCCATCACCATAGCGCCTTATTACAACAGTGTTTGAAGGTATTCATCAGGCCATTCATTTCTTCTACCAGTGGGGCGAATTTCGTGAAGGAGGGAGTATTGGGGATTTGAGATCTAGTGATTTGTGAGCAGATTTGTCATCTACAGCCAGGGGATCTTCACATATGAGTTTGCCATTATCAGATCTACAACTTGCAGCCATTTCATGAAGATTTTACATCAGATTTATTGTGCATATTTCAGCAAGGCGTAAACAACAAGCAAAACACATTTCTGGCTATCGAATTTGTGGATTTTTCATGATTTAACATCTCTTTTGGGCAGCCATCATTAGTGGATCGAAAAGGAGGATCATTGACACTATTTCCTTGCCTTTTGGAGCCATTACAAGCCAATAAAGTGGTCGTTGTATTACTTATATCAGATCTGGAAATTATTACTATTGGACAGCCATTAATAATAAATAAAGCAAGGATTGTGTGGAGGTATTTGTGTTTTGGCTCTGCATCTCTTGCATTTACTCTTATTCTTATTCTAGTCTATGTTCCATATGAATTCATGTTGTTTTATACAAGATTAAACTCAAAAACATGGATGGAAATGCAAGCTACAACCATGCATGCAATCTGTTTGACATAATGCCTCAATGAGAAAACTGTCATATACATAACAACAAACAAATAATCATAACAGCAGACATTTGGGGGTTCTAAGGAGGTTGGAACTCATCCCATTGACCTTCTAAACACATCAATAATCTTCCTTGAGAGTTGGGAAAACAAGATAGTTGATTTGCCCAAGAACTTTGAGCAAACACGCAAAGTGTTTGACAAAAGTTCTCAACTAGTTAGATCTGATTTTTATGTCAGATTTGGTTGGAAATATTACAAGTAACTTCTATACCATTGATTTGTAACTCTTATCATATTTTTTCACTTGTGGATTCATAGCTCCCATGGACAAATTAGATTTGTGTCTTCCAAGACAATAGGTAGTTATACAAGGTATCACTCAACCATGATATGTCCTTTCTCAAGGAGGGCATCCCTTCTTATTGTACATTCAATTGTTCAGTCCTAAAAGGTGTTGACCACCTATTCAAATAGGGGGTCAACTCCATGTACCATGAAGATATGCATCATCAGATGCTACCAAGTCAGAGACTTCTTGGTTCTACAAGGCAGTGTTGGCCTTCAGCACACATTTTTGTAATTGGAATTTTCGTTCCCCTGCGTGGGATAATAATGTAATAGATCTGCATGGATCATAGTTAGGTCAGTTATCTTAGGACTTCAACATTAGAGGAGTCCCTTTCACTGAGTATTTTTTTTCCTCAGGTTATTAATTTGGCCTAACCAGCCTTATTAATTTCCCTTGAGTTTTTCACTCCCACAATAATTCCTCCAAAGTGGTGAAAGGCGTTCTAATGGTTTCGTCCTTTGGTAGCTAGTGTTTAGGAATGTTGTAAATGACCATGTAAGACATCTCTCAAAGTTTTGCGAAATTTTGTCGAGTCTAGATAGGTTTTTTTAATTTATTAAAATTGCTTAAATTGGGTAATTTTAATTAAATTTTGATAAATAAAAAAGTAAAAAAGTAGGTCATTTGGCTTTTGCTAGGGGTATTTGTGTTCTGTTATCGCACAGTTTGTAGGAGAGGTTTAGGTTAGCTTGAGTCAGGGCTTCAAACTGGCGTAACAGGAACTTCCCCACCCACTGTCACCTCGATGGGGAGCTCTTTCTATTTAGGATGGCTAGTCCAAGGGAGACATCCCTATGTAATCTGGCTTTCTAAAGGGCTAAGGTTTAAAGGATCAAGGTAAGAGATTCCCTTTCACAGATTAATGCCAAGAAGGAAGAAGATGTCCCACTGGATAAAGGCACCTGTTTGCGAGACAAGACAAATAAACTGAAAGAGTGTGCTGCAGTGGTTAGCACTTCAAGATATTAATGACTATCTCCAATATATATATATATGAGCAATGATCAAATGTAAATATTGACGAAGTCAATGATTACTTAACAAAGACAAGGCTTATATCACTTCTTCAATAAATACAAAAGAGATAGAGGCATTCAATGTATACAATCAATCCCAATTATATCACAATGCACTACAAATCTGCTCACATATAAATATATTTGTTGCGTCACAATGCAGAAAATAGGGTGATGTCAGCCCTAGAATTGAGTTATCTTGAAAAACAAAGAGCAAAACGTTTTATCAAACAAGCTTATAGATATGATCAATGGCTCAAAATCTATCAAATAAGGTGATAAAAGTCACAACGTTGCAGGCCAAACAAGAGATCAAAAAGGTGTGACGTCACCTATATTATTTCTGTTTTAGGGTTAGGGTTAGCTAGTCAAGAGGTGGACGTTTTAGCTAAATCAACCAATGAAAATACATAAAACCTCTATGGCTATGAAGAGATGACTTGGCCACACTTTTTAGTCCAAGCAAAGATTTAATTAGGGCAAAATGTCATCAGCAAACTAGGGTTAGTCTAGACGCTAGGTTAATTAGGGTTTCAAAATAAAGAGTTTTGGAAGAGAGTTTAAGTACAAACAAGCTCAAAGGTATACTTCTAGACTAGTGCCTTGGGTTAATGGAGTCAAGTGGAGTGAAACTAATGGCTTGGAAGACTCTAACTTAAGAACAAGAGGGTTAGGGTTTGATGGTGTTGCAATGGCAAGGCCACCAAACCAAAACCCTAAGAAGAGAAGACTTGCTTAGGTGTAGCTAAGGCTAGGCCTAAAGCTTCCTCTTCTTTTCTTAAGACTCCTTTGGCAAAACGGCTAGCTTACAAACACAAATCTATGGCTGAAAAGTGTTGCTTAGATACAAAGCTTTTCAAAACCCTAGAAGCAAACCCTAGGTGTAAACTAAATTAGGCCTAGGACGCCTTCTTTCTTCAATTTGTGTTTAAAACTAACTCAAGAAAAGAGATGGCTAGTGTA
>ML821060.1:75636-90088 GCA_009831015.1 Picea engelmannii | reverse complement strand
CATTAAGGAAATTTGTGACAGTGAATCATTAATAACTCATTAAATTACTCATTATAGTATTGCATGGGAGGTGTACTTTTAATTCAAAATTACAAGACAATGACAATTAATAAAGCAAGTAAGGTAATTAACACCTCTTATACAAACCTTCATTACAAGCCCTGCAATGCATGTCTAAAGTGCATAATATCATTAACGTACGATCTAAATTAGTATTGAAAACATTTCACTTCAAAATTCTAAATTACCAGTGACAACATGGCATCATCTAATTTGTCATTTCAAGAACATTACTAAGCAAGTTTAAAATTCAACTAGATTAATAATTAAAGTAAAAGTAATCATTAGTCAAAATTTAACTAGTCTGTCAGCCAACCATCTGCACGTCATTAAAATTCAAGTATCTAAATTGGCACTGAAAGAAGCATATACTCAACACCCACAAGGATGACAAGGCAGGTTAGTAAAATAAGAAATTGTGCTAGCAAAAAAAACATTCTATTTTGTAAATCATCACTCCTTCCACATCACCCTTTATTATTTACATGGGTTATTTTATTTGCTTCCTAATTTCATACAACCACATTCAATAATACCAAAATGAGATAGACACTGGACTTTTACCCAATTTTAATAAATTCATTGTTTTTCCAATCAAATCTTATCAAGTTGTTGAATGTGCTATGAATATCATTTACTTATTTATTTTGGACTATGCTACAAGGTTTTATGCCTAGTTAAGGAATTGATAACATAAATTACTATTCTAATCGTTTCCAATGATTTGATTATTATTGGATACTCTTACAATTGGTGAACAGGGTATGTTGTGATTAGACTGAGTTTGAGTAGTTGATAATCTACACAAGAGCACAAGGATTTCAAGAGAATCTCACTGTCTAAGGATTTAGTCTTAATTATATAGACCACAAATTAATCCCCACCTTTAACTATGCTAAAAGCAGATGTTATCATCATAAATATTTACTTATCCCTCCCATATTCTCTGACCAACAACCTTAAGGTAAGGTGTAAAAATTTGCAGGCTTGTAAAGGGTTCACGGTCTTAGTTATTAAACTACGATTGTGCAAGGGTCGATAACAACATATAGGTAATTCATTCAACTTGCTTGTTAAACAACTAAGTCAATTGACTTGCATAAAATTATTAGATTAATATCATAAAAAGACAACGACTAGATATTGGATGTGTCAATGAAAATCCAAAATAGAAATGGCATTTAAGAGGAAAGTTAATGACTACACGAGTTTCGGGGTTAGTGAAATAACACAAAATTTAAGACTGCTGCAGAACTGCCATCAACTACTACGTCCTTAAAGATATTAAAATTTGCCATCAGATTCACCAGTCATGCCCTGTGGTAATTGATTCCTTTGTCATCCATTATTACCATCAATGACTGGAGCTACAGTAGGCACGACTAGAACCCCCCAGTGCTCAAGACTGTTGTCAGAGACTGAAGCGACTGTGACCCAATGTTTTGGCAAGGGAAGGAAAATATCAAGCTGGCAACCGGAAACACCAAAACGCGACAACCTCTGTAATACAAAGGAGGAAAAATTTGAAATAAGAGGAACGAAGTCCCCAGGTTTTTAGTTGAATTGCAGGGTTTACACAAGAATTTGTATCATCGAAATTCACCCAATACAAGGTGAGTACGAATATCCACTTTTTCACTGGGAAGGCATATTAACCAGTCATTACACTAACTTCAACAGACACGCCAATCAAAATGGTGACCTAGCCAATCGTTTTAAGAGCCATTCGGCAGAGTGCCAGGAAGTGTGATGTTCGAAATAAATAGGAAAAAGGAATTGCAGGGTTTTTAATATTGAATACAAATAAAAATTAATTGAACCCAAGATCATGCAGGGATTTATCTTCCTTTTAAAACCATAAAAACAAAAACAGAAACGTAGTTTGGTCTAAGGTGAATCGCCCAAAGGCCTACTCGAATCGGGAGTTAATAGAGCCACCACCGGCTATAAGCAGTGGAATAATCGTGACCACTAGAGGCCATGCATCCGGCCTACCCACCTTCTAACTCCACTCCAGAGTAGACGCCCTCACCCAAGCATTTCACTGCAAAAAGGGAAAAGGAAAGTGTTGTAGCAACACAGTCAAAAGAGGAAAATAAAACACAGAAGAAAACATTACCAAAACGTTATCCCTTAAACAAAACAAAAAAAACACAGAGATACATTCTAAAATTGCTGAGAAATCATTGGGATATAATAATTACTTCCCGAGATAAGGATATAATCACTTGTTGGTGTAAGTATAAAGGCTCTCTGAATGAGGGCAAATGCAGTCACTAACCGTCCCAACAAGCGGCCATACAATGTGTAGTGGGCAATCACATAGAACAACATACCCTCCGATGACAAGAGGGATACAATCGTAGAGGGTGACTAGCTAATCGTAAGAGGAAGGGATAAACAATGTAGAGGTATTCAACTCAAGAAGGCACACATAAATCAATCGGTCAAATTTCCAGTCATGAAATTGTCAACAGTTTAATTACCCAATACACAAGCAGATCTAAAAACATACATCCTACAATATTCTATCAATCAACCGAAAAGCGTATCGTTGCCTTAACGCCCGCATCAAATGACGTCCCGCACTTCATGCTGCTCTCGCTCACTGACCATCCAGACCTCACCGGTAATTCCCAGCCAATCGCTAGGTGTACTATGCTTCCCCCTTAGCCCCTACTTCCCCCTTAGCCCCCCAAGCTGTAAAGGGGCCACACACTATCCAGATGGTACGTCTAGTTCCCAGCTCGCCTCGCAAGGTCGAGCTACCACTCCTATCTGAGCTGGGAAAACCCAACTCCCCACAAGTAATCAGTCAAGTCACTAATCCGGCAGCGTAACATTACGCTAACAGCCAATCCCCCCTCTTCCTTCTCTTCCCTTTCTTTTATAGAGTTTTAGAACTTCCATCTTTCCCTAAATCTCATTATATTTACGTTTTAATAAAAATCTTCTAAAAACCCTCCTTCGTACAAGTGTCATCCATCCCTCACGTTTCTCCATTAACTATTTTCTCCAATTTATTAAATTGTCTTATTTCCCTCACCCACCTAGAGTTACTCCTATTTTTACTCCTAGGTGTCCCTAGATTCCCTTACAGGTTTAAATACTTTCCCTAAAATGAAGTTGCTAATTTAGTTCAATTTAGAAGATTCTTAATTGCAGATTATTTACTATGTTGACCTCGCTTTTTACCATAATTTCCCCTCTTTCCCTTAATATGTTTCCTCCATTCCTTAGTTTCATAATTTATATTATTCCCTTCTTTCCCCTTTTTATTAGAGCCCAAAAATGGCAGTTGCGCAAATTAACCTCTTTTCCTTTTTATTAATAATTTAATATCTTTAACACTTTCACAAGTTAAATAATTAAATTCTTCTTTACAATTTAAATCCACTGATTTTAATTAAATTCTTACTCTCTTAATTTTACCCCAAAATTTTTATGAAGACTAAAACTAATACTTAAGTGGTTTTTAGTTTAATTTTTTAATTTTTAATTTTATAGGGTATTTTTCTTAAGGTTAGACAAAATTTTACCCCTAGAGAAGTTTTAGACTTAGAACTTAGATTCTGAACTGGGCAACATTTTAATTAGGGAAGTTGTTTTAAAATTTCTTAATGAGATATTAGTCTTAGGGTCATCTAGGTTCGTTCCTTTAACATCATCAACGCGACTTGCCCTTGAGGACGCACTACGTGCTCCAAGGGTGTCACTCGCCTCTAGTGTTTCTTTTGCGCAACGTGCCCTTCAGGACGCACCACGTTCTCCAAGGGTGCCACTTGCCTTTTGTGTTTCTTTTGCACGACGTGCCCTTCAGGATGCACCACGTGCTCCAAGGGTGCCACTCGCCTCTTGACTGATTGGTAGACATCAATAACCCCTGGAGTCAACACTCTGCCAGGTGAACATGTGGGAGACTAAGGGCTTCTAAGGAATAAGGCCCCCGCCTTATTGCGCGCCCCTTAGAATCATCGTGAGTGACTGTCATAGTCTGCCCTTGTGGCATCGTGGGTCCTCTCGAACTAGGTAATTGTTAACCTACAGTTCGAGCCACGGCGGGAGTGCTAGTATGTTGTGGCAGGGATGATGCCCACACCTCTCCCCCAACCTCTCTGGTAGTCATGTGTGTGGCCCCTTTACTCCATATGTGAGTCTGGTCGGCAAGATATCGTCAGCCTCCATCATCAACAATCGTGTCAGAACATGTTCGCATCATATCATCTAATCAAATGTACTAAAATCACAGTAAAACAATCAAACCCCATTAGCACACTCCCTGAATTGATCTGAAGTCCAAGGGGTTTCGTCGATGCCTCTGCATCCTCAAGGTCCAAAACCCTGCACACTCAGTAAAACTGAGTCAATAGTACCTGTCTATGTCAATGCAGTAAACATCAGGTCAACTATCATAACGCCTCATAATCAAGAACAAATGTTTTAATATCATAATAGTCCGGATCACTTGCGAGCAAGTGTCCTCAAAGAATAAGTTTTCTCAGTGCGCTAGAGTGAGATGTTACATACACCCCCTCTTGGTCTAAACTTCTTCCTGAAGTTTCACAGTATAAATGCTGAAATAAGTGTATCACAGTATCATATGGCTATCTATCAAATAAAAATGGAAACTGATGACGCATATCATATGCATCCTCCTAGGTCACCGAGTGCGGACTATAATTGTCCCAATGGACCTTGACCTAGTCTACCGTTCGACGTCGTAACTGTCGAATGCGTTGATCTAATATGTGGACCGGCTCAGCCGTGAACGGTCCCTCATTCGATACCTACAATGAACTCATGTCAATCACATGTGTAGGATCACTAATGTAATATCTCAAAACAGATACATGAAAAACATCATCCATACGCCTCAAGGAATCAGGCAAGGCTAGTCAATAGGCCACGGGCCCCTTTCTCTCCACAATCTCGAAAGGTCCCACGAACCTAGGAGAGAGTTTAGCTCCCTTTCCAAACTTGATCAAACTCTTATGCGATTTAACCTGCAAGAAGACTCGATCGTTGACCTCGTAACTATGGTCGACTCAGTGCGCATTGGCATAACTCTTCTGTCAATCCTACGCTTCTTTAATCCTTTGTCTTATGGTTTACATTTTCTCTTCCATTTCTTGGATCGCTTCTGGTCCCACTAGGACCCTATCCTCAAGCTGATCCCAACTCAAGGGCGTCTGACACGGTCGCCCATAAAGAAACTCGAAAGGCACCATCTTGATGGTGCTCTGGTAACTATTGTTGTAAGCGAACTCCACTAGTGGCAAGAATTCCTCCCAACGCTTTTGTTGGTCCATCACGTACATGCGCAACATGTCTTCCAAGGTTTGGTTCGTTCGTTCTGTCTGCCCGTCAGTCTCCGGGTGATACGCAGTACTAAAGTTAAGTTGGGTTCCCAAGGCCTCTTGGAAACTCGTCCAAAATCGTCCAGTAAACACCAATCCTCGATCGGATATAACCTTCTTAGGCACGCCATGCAGCCTCACAATCTCACTGATGAAAACTCTAGCTACGTCAGGTGCCTGATATGTCGTACGCATAGGAATAAATTGAGCACTCTTCGTCAGAGTGTCTACTACTACAAAAATCGAGTCATGTCTCTTCATTGTTAGTGGCAATCCAACAATGAAATCCATCGAAATAACCTCCCATTTCGATTTCGGAATAGCGTGCGGTTGTAGTAATCCCGCTGGGTGTCTATGTTCAGCCTTTACCTGCTGATATTCGAGGCATCTGGCCACATAGATGACTATGTCTGCCTTCAGTCCCTTCCAAAAGAATAAGGGCTTAAGGTCTGTCCTCATCTTCGTGACTACCAGGTGATCCATGTAAAATGCTCTATGAGCCTCGCTCATGATCAACATCCTCAACTCGTCGTTTGGTGGTATGTAAATCTAACCTGTAAACCTCAATAAACCATCGCTATCAAATGAAAATCCCTCAAATTGTGGTACCATCATTGTATTTTGTCCGATAAAACCCTCGACCTCTTTGTACCAGTCATCTTCATGCTGTAAAGTGAGAATCTTCTCACGTAGATTCATCTGAAGAGGCAACACCGAAAAGATGCGTGGCCTCCGACTCAAAGAATCTGCCACTTGGTTCTTAGTTCCCTTTATGTAAGTAATCTCAAAGTTGTACTCACTAGGTAATTCCAACCAACGTCGTTGTCGCGCGTTCAGGTCGCTTTGCATAAAAATGTGTTGTAGTCCACAATGATCAGTCTTTAGTTCAAATTTTCATCCAACAAGGTAGTGTCTCCAAACCTTCAAGGCATATACACTGGCTAATAACTCCAAATCACGTGTCGCGTAGTTCTGCTCAAGCCTTCTCAGTTTCCTCGAAATGTAAGAAATCACTCGTCCGTCTTGCATCAAGACTCTACCTAAACCTTCCTTGGATGCGTCTGTGCATACCAAGAAGTCCGCGTCCATGTCAGGGACATTTAGTATCGATGCTGTCGTCAACAACTCCTTAAGCCTTTGAAATTCTTCCACGCATTTCTTGGTCAAAACAAACTTCTTGTTTTTCTTCTGCAATTCTGTGATCAGATTTGCTATCTTTGAAAATCCCTCGACAAATCGTCGATAGTATCCCGCTAAACCCATAAAGCTACGCACTTCCGTGAAACTCATCGACACAGACCATTCCATAATAGCCTCAACCTTGGTTGGATCCATGATGATACCTTCGTCGGAGATGACATGCCCTAAGTAGTGAATCCTCGATTGATAAAAAGAGCATTTGGACAACTTCCCATACAATTTGTGCTCTCACAAACACTGTAGTACCAAGGTCAAGTGCTCGTCATGCTCCTCCGACGTCCGAGAGTAGATCAAAATATCGTCAATGAATACTTGGACGAACTTGTCCAGGTACTCTCGGAACACCCCGTTCATCAAACTCATAAATACCCCTGGGGCGTTTGTTAGTCCAAACGGTAAAACAATAAACTCATAATGTCCAAACCTCGTCCTAAAGGCGGTCTTAGGGACGTCATCCTCCTTGATCCGCAACTGGTGATACCCTGATCGCAAATCGATCTTGGAGAACACCGTCACACCCTTCATTTGATCGAACAGATCATCAATTCTCGGCAAGGGATATTGATTCTTGATCGTAGCCTTGTTTAGTTGATGGTAGTCAATGCAAATCCTCCACGATCTGTCCTTATTTCATAAGAAAATAACCGGTGCACCCCAAGGTGACACACTAGGATGTATTATTCCCGGTTCCAACAACTCCTTCAGTTGCATTTTCAACTCTTGTAACTCCGGGGTCGACATCCGATAAGGCATTATTGCTATGAGTTCAGTCCTCGATTTTAGGTCTATAGTAAACTCCAACTCCCTTTCTGGCGGCATCCCAGGTAACTCCTCTGGAAATACATCTACAAACTCTCTCACCACCGGAAGGTGTTCTAGACCTTCTGTCACTCCCTTCTCGTTTAACGCAAGGATCACATAAAGATTGCACCCCTTGCGCATACTCTTCTGTAGCTGTAAGGAAGAGATGAACCTCATGGAAACTCCCTGGTTCCGTCCTACAATCACACATCTCTATTCCTCGTCATCGATCAATCTCAATCGTTTCGTCTTACAGTTGAGTATCGCCTCATGCGATTCCAACCAATCCATACCAATTACGACATCATAAGATCCTAAGATCGTGACGTACAAGTTGGCCCTCATGGAAAACTCTCCCAGGTTAAGGGCACAACCCATAACCTTTCCTCCAACCTTCTGTTTGGCTCTCAATGCCATCTCCATGAAACTAAACTCAACCTGTTCGACTACCTTACCTTAATCCTTTTTAGCGTTGCACTAGAGATGAAATTCTCAGTAGCACCGAGATCTATCAAAACACTAAGGGTCTGGTCAGCGACAATACATGTTGTCTCGAGCACAGTTGATTGATGCTCTGCCTAGCGGTTATTCACCGCTGCATGAATCCGATGGGCCTTGCCCATATCTCCCATGGTAGTGGGTCCGGCTGATTCGAACGGTCTGGTCCTCTCCACAGGACAATCGCGCTAGTAGCGTGGCTCCCCACACGTCCAACACCCCTTCTTCGGCCCAGTAGTTCTGGTACCCGAAGTAGAAGATGATGGCCCACCGACCTGGAACCTTGGTCTGTGCTGTGGAACAGGCCTAAACTGCAGCTGCTGCGGGTGGCGCTGATGCTGATGCTATGGTCCCTAATAAGGTGTTTGCTGCCGAGGCGATGGTTGTCGAGGTGTAGTGAAAGTGGATCCCCTCTGGAAGCCATGATATCCCGTCGTATGTCTTGCTGGTGTCTGGTGCTGCTGTGTTCCATATGAAACCTACCCTGCTGGTCTCATTGGAGTCCTCGTCTGACCCCCACTGATAAGCTCCTCCTCTGTTATGAGGGCCTTCTGGATGGAATCGTGCAAGGTTTGAGGCATCAAAATCCTAACCTTTTCACGCAGGCTACCGTTAAGGCCGAACACGAACCTGTTTACCTTAAGTTTCTCAGTATTAAGGTGCGAAGCATACCGAAGCACCTCCATAAAATAGGCCTCGTACTCGGGCACCGTACGACCTCCTTGTCGTAAGGCGTTGAACTCATTGAGCTAACGCTCTATGAATTCCTCTGAAAGGTACCTCTCTTAGAACCGTTCTTTGAACAGTTCCCATGACACGTCTTCGACGACTATGTTCAGCTGTGGTAGGAGCGTCTTCCACCATAGAAGAGCATTACCCTTTAGTTGAAATACCTCCATGCAGACCTTCATGTTGCAGGTATAATCACGAAGTGAAAATCACATCGCCATGTTCTCCAACTATGCCTCAGCGGTTGCGTCATCCAAGGCACCAAAGAACTCAGGAAATTTGACCTTCTCGAGTTCACGGTGAATGCTACCAGTAACGGCCGGTGCACGCGGCAGAAACTCAGCGGGTGCCAACACTCTGGCCTCATCTATGTCCAAACTATTCATCAGTGCCTCGGACATGCACTGAAAGGATCTCATCATCCCGACTACATCGCCAACTGCTATCTTCTCCTATTCGAGAACCTGCTCGTCTCCCTGGGGGTTAGACACCTCAGGCGTGGATGCTACTCGAGGCGTTGCGCCTCCTACCCTAGCACCCCATCGTCTGCCTCCGCGGTGTCCTCTAACCATGATTACCTGCATGCACACAATCAACTTGATTAGCAACAGTATAATCAAATCATGTCAACGAAAGCTGTAGCGATCCCAAGTCGCGGGTCGAACCTGGATATGTTACCATATGTAAAGAACCTCCTTGTTACGACGAAAACCTCTTATAACAAGTGCAAAAAAAAAAATTGTGTGTGTGCGTGTGTACAAGGGTAACAAGACATTATACTCTACGTCGTCGCATGACGAAAACTCATGACGCATAAAGCTGTGATATCAACATAAAGATCTAAGACGCACATCAACATATACCAGCAATGAACAACAATCAACCGACAAATAATAAGTCCGACTACCCGCCCATCCTACCCTGCAATGGTTATGACCTCCAAGACACATAATCAACGCTCAAGCCCAAGTTCCCATCGATTTTAACCATTTAAGGTCTCAGGGCTGGCGAATGATCTGAGGAACATGGAGGTGTCTACATCCCACCCGACACAATAAGACCAAGCCTACTAAGCCAATGATAAAAACATAACCATCACGATCGTAGTCAACAAAGTTATCTACATTAAGGCAGTTTGTGACAGTGAATCATTAATAAATCATTAAATTACTCATTACAGTATTGCATGGGAGGTGTAATTTTAATTCAAAATTACAAGACAATGGCAATTAATAAAGCAAGTAAGGTAATTAACACCTCTTATACCAACCTTCATTACAAGCCCTGCAATGCATGTCTAAAGTGCATAATATCATTAACGTACGATCTAAATTAGTCTTGAAAACATTTCACTTCGCAATTCTAAATTACCAGTGACAACAAGGCATCAATTAATTTGTCATTTCAAGAACATTACTAAGCAAGACTAAAATTCAACTGGATTAATAATTAAAGTAAAAGTAATCATCAGTAAAAATCTAACTAGTCTGTCAGGCAACCATCTGCATGTCATTAAAATTCAAGTATCTAAATTGGAACTGAAAGAAGCTTATACTCAACACCCATAAGGATGACAAGGCAGGTTAGTAAAATAAGAATTTGTGCTAGCAAAAAAAGCAGTCTATTTTGTAAAGCATCACTCCTTCCACATCACCCTTTATTATTTACATGGGTTATTTTATTTGCTTCCTAATTTCATACAACCACATTCAATAATACCAAAATGAGATAGACACTGGACTTTTACCCAATTTTAATAAATTCGTTGCTTTTCCAATCAAATCTTATCAAGTTGTTGAATGTGCTATGAATATCATTTACTTATTTATTTTGGACTATGCTACAAGGTTTTATTCCTAGTTAAGGAATTGATAACATAAATTACTATTCTAATCGTTTCCAACGATTTGATTATTATTGGATACTCTTACAATTGGTGAACAGGGTATGTTATGATTAGACTGAGGTTGAGTAGTTGATAATCTACACAAGAGCACAAGGATTTCAAGAGCATCTCACTGTCTAAGGATTTAGTCTTAATTATATAGAACACAAATTAATCCCCACCTTTAACTATGCTAAAAGCATATGTTATCATCATAAATATTTACTTATCCCTCGCATATTATTTGACCAACAACCTTAAGGTAAGGAGGTGTAAAAACTTGCAGGCTTGTAAAGGGTTCGCGATCTTAGTTATTAAACTACGATTGTGCAAGGGTCGATAACAACATATAGGTAATTCATTCAACTTGCTTGTTAAACAACTAAGTCAAGTGACTTGCATAAAATTATTAGATTAATATCATAAAAAGACAATGACTAGATATTGGATGTGTCAATTAAAATCCAAAATAGAAATGGCATTTAAGAGGTAAGTTAATGACTGCACGGGTTTCGGGGTCAGTGAAATAACAAAAAATTTAAGACTGCCGCAGAACTGCCATCAACTACTGTGTCATTAAAGATATTAAAATTTTCCATCATATTCACCAGTCACACCCTGTGGTAATTGATTCATTTTTCATCCATTATTACCATCAATGACTGGAGCTACAGTAGGCACGACTAGAACCCCCCAACGCTCAAGATTGTTGTCAGAGACTGAACCAAATGTGACCCAACGTTTTGGCAAGGGAAGGAAAATATCAAGTTGGCAACCAAAAACACCAAAACATGGAAACCTTTGTAATACAAAGGAGGAAAAATTTGAAATAAGAGGAACGAAGTCCCCAGGTTTTCAATCAAATTGCAGGGTTTACATAGGAATTTGTATCCCCGGAATTTTCCCAATACAAGGTTAGTACAAATCTCCCCTTTCGCACTGGGAAGGCGGATTAACCAGTCATTACACTAACATCAAAAGACACGCCAATAAAAATAGCGACCCGACCAATCATTTTAAGAGCCATTCGGTAGAGTGCCAGGAAGTGTTATGTTCGAAATAAATAGGAAAAAGGAATTGCAGGGTTTTTAATCTCGAATAAAAATAAAAATTAACTGAACCCAAGATCACGCAAGGATTTATCTTCGTTTTAAAACCATAAAAACCAAAACGGAAACACAGGTTGGTCTAAGGCGAATCGCCCAAAGGTTGACTCGAATCGGGAGTTAATAGAGCCATCGTCGGTTATAAGTAGTGGAAAAATCGTGCCCACTAGAGGCCATCCATCCGGCCTGCCCACATTCTAACTCCACTCCAGAGTAGACGCCCTCACCCAAGGGTTTCACCACAAAAAGGGAAAATGAAAGTGTTGTAGCAACACAGTCAAAAGAGGAAAATAAAACACAGAATAAAACATTACCAAAACGCTATCCCTTAAACAAAACAAAAAAAACACAGAGATACATTCTAAAATTGCTGAGAAATCATTGGGATATAATAATTGCTTCCCGAGATACGAATATAATCACTCGCTGGTGTAAGTATAAAGGCTCTCTGAAAGAGGGAAAATGCAGTCATTAACCGTCACAACAAGTGGCCATACAATGTGTAGCAGGAAATCACATAGAACAACATACCCTCCGACGACAAGAGGGATACAATTGTAGAGGGTGACTAGCTGATCGTAAGAGGAAGGGACAAACAATGTAGAGGTATTCAACTCAAGAAGGCACACGTAAATCAATCGGTCAAATTTCCAGTCATGAAATTGTCAACAGTTTAATTACCCAATACACAAGCAGATCTAAAAACATACATCCTACAATATTCTATCAATTAACCGAAAAGCATACCGTTGCCTTAATGCCTGCCTCGAATGACGTCCCGTGCTCCGTGCCGCTCCCGCTCATCGATCGTTGAGACCTCACCAGTACCTCCTAGCCAATCTCTAGGGGTACTCTGCTTCCCCCTTGGCCCCACGAGCCGCAAAGGGTCCACACACTATCCAGATGGTACGTCTAGCTCCCAGCTCACCTCGCAAGGTCAAGCTACCACTCCTATCCAAGCCGGAAAAACCCAACTCCCCACAAGTAATCAGTCAAGTCACTAATCCAACATCGTAACATTACGCTAACAGCCGATCCCCCCTCTTCCTTCTCTTCCCTTTCTTTTATAGAGTTTTAGAACTTCCATCTTTCCCTAAATCTCATTATATTTACATTTTAATAAAAATCTTCTAAAAACCCTCCTTCGTACAAGTTTCATCCATCCCCCACGTTTCTCCATTAACTATTTTCTCTAATTTATTTAATTGTCTTATTTCCCTCACCCACCTAGAGTTACTCCTATTTTTACTCCTAGGTGTCCCTAGATTCCCTTACAGGTTTAAATACTTTCCCTAAAATGAAGTTGCTAATTTAGTTCAATTTAGAAGGTTCTTAATTGCAGATTCTTTACTATGTTGACCTCGCTTTTTACCATAATTTCCCCTATTTCCCTTATTATGTTTCCTCCATTCCTTAGTTTCCTAATTTATATTATTCCCTTCTTTCCCCTTTTTATTAGAGCCCAAAAATGGCAGTTGCGCAAATTAACCTCTTTTCCTTTTTATTAATAATTTAATATCTTTAACACTTTCACAAGTTAAATAATTAAATTCTTCTTTACAATTTAAATCCACTGATTTTAATTAAATTCTTACTCTCTTCATTTTACGCCAAATTTGTTATGAAGACTAAAACTAATACTTAAGTGGTTTTTAGTTTAATTTTTTAATTTTTAATTTTATAGGGTATTTCTCTTAAGGTTAGACAAAAATTTACCCCTAGAGAAGTTTTAGACTTAGAACTTAGATTCTGAACTGGCCGACATTTTAATTAGAGAAGTTGTTTTAAAATTTCTTAATGAGATATTAGTCTTAGGGCCATCTAGGTTCATTCCTTTAACATCATCAACGCGACATACCCTTCAGGACACACTATGTGCTCCAACGGTGCCACTCGCCTCTAGTGTTTCTTTTGTGTGATGTGCCCTTTAGGATGCACCATGTGCTCCAAGGGTGCCAATTGCCTTTTGTGTTTCTTTTGCGTGACGTGCCCTTCAGGATGCACCACGTGCTCCAAGGGTGCCACTCGCCTCTTGACTGATTGGTAGACATCAATAACCCCTGGAGTCAACACTCCGCCAGGTGAACTTGTGGGAGACTAAGGGCTTCTAAGGAATAATCCCCCTTGCCTTATTGCGCACCCCTTAGAATCATTGCGAGCGACTGTCGCAGTCTGACCTCGTGGCATCATGGGTCCTCTCAAATTAGGTAATCGTTAACCTACAGTTCGAGCCACGACGGAAGTGCTAGTAGGTTGTGGCAGGGTTGTTGTCCACACCTCTCCCTCAACCTCTCTGGTAGTCGTGTGTGTGGCCCCTTTACTCCATATGTGTGTCTGGTCGGCAAGCTATCGTCGGCCTGCATCATCAACAATCGTGTCAGAACATGTCTGCATCATATCATCTAATCAAATGTACTAAAATCACAGTAAAACAATCAAACCCCATTAGCACACTCCCTGACTCGATCTGAAGTCCAAGGGGTTCCATGCATCCTCACTGTCCAAAACCCTACACACTTAGTAAAACCGAGTCAATAGCACCTGTCTATGTCAATGCAGTAAACATCAGGTCAACTATCATAACGCCTCATAATCAAGAACAAATGTTTTAATATCATAATAGTCCAGATCACTTGCGAGCAAGTGTCCTCAAAGAATAA
Source organism: Picea engelmannii (assembly GCA_009831015.1). Classification (NCBI taxonomy): domain Eukaryota; kingdom Viridiplantae; phylum Streptophyta; class Pinopsida; order Pinales; family Pinaceae; genus Picea; species Picea engelmannii. The sequence goes on along the minus strand of ML821060.1, from coordinate 75,792 downwards.
GTTTTCTCAGTGTGCTAGAGCGGGATGTTACAATTTCTCTAGGAACTATCTTGGATTGGATTATAAAGGAAAGGGATAGTACTGTTGGAAGATTGGTTGTTGTCATTGATGTCAACCCTAGTCATGGGTTTTGGACCGCAAGATTGATGAAGGTAT
>ML821060.1:40139-55271 GCA_009831015.1 Picea engelmannii | reverse complement strand
ATCGATGTATTAAATTGTTATCAAACTGAGAACGACATACATATTTTTGTGAATTATGCTATCGTTCTGTAGCAAAATATTATTCTGGCAAGGAAGAGATTCATTGTCGGCATCTAGCTTTGTATCAGACTTGAAATGATTTCTTCACATTTAAAAATTTGTGTAATTTTGCAAGATAAGGTTTAATCCATGTATAATGAAAGCTGGTCAAATGAAATGAAGTGTAATGAATGAAGGCTCCTGCATCGACAAAACCATGACATTTTCAACCAACGATATCGATATGGGCGATAGAAAAAAACAATATGGTGTCGATATCATCGCCATACGAACAAATGTGATAAACGAAGAAGAAAGGAGTAAGCTAACGACGCTACCTTTTGGAGCCCGATGGGACGTCTCGGGCACCGAGCACCAAAAGGTAGAACGCCTAGCCGGCCCTCATATCCTCCGCCGCCTAGCGCCTCTTTTCGCTCCTCCACCGCCCAGCCCCTCGTTCCACCCCTCCGTCGCCCAGCTCCTTGTTTTGCCCGACTTGGTAATGACATGAAATTTAAAACTGAATTTAGGCGGGGTTAAAATTTGAACGAAGAGGCGGGCTTTAAATTTGAACTGAGAGGCAGACTTCTGTTCAACCTCAGCTTGCTATCTGAATGGTTAGTAGAAGAGCACGACAGGCGGAGGAAGGGCATGGAGAATTATGTAGCCAAGGACATGATGGACGTTCTGCTGAAGCAGGCCGATGACCCGCAACTGAATCTGAGTCGAATCAAATTCAAAGCATTCACTCTGGCATGCACTTACAACTTTTCCCATCTCCGTGCTCTTTCATGGTGTTACCAATCTTTTTTAGTTCTCTGAACCGTTTGAATTGTTTGTGTGCAAGACATCAAAGCGGGTGGCACCGAGACCTCTGCGACGCTGGTGGAGTGGGGGTTGTCGGAGCTCCTGAAAAAGCCAGAGATGTTGGAAAGAGCCACGAAAGAACTGGACAGAGTGGTGGGTAGAGAGCGATGGGTGGAAGAGAAGGACATGGGTGGGCTGGAGTATGTGCAATGGATAGTGAAAGAGACAATGAGGCTCCACCCGGTGGCTCCCTTGCTCGTGCCCCATCTCTCCACTCAACGCTGCAGGATCACTGGATACGACATTCCTGCGAACACTAGGGTGTTCGTCAACATGTGGAGTATTGGCCAGGATGACCAGTCATGGGAGAATCCCAACGAGTTTCGACCAGAGAGATTTAAAGGGAGCACGGTGGACGTGATGGGCAGAGATTACAAACTCCTGCCGTTTGTATCTAGGAGGAGGATGTGCCCGAGATATAGTCTTGGACTCAAGGTTGTTCAGATAGCTCTAGCCAATCTCATCCATGGATTCCAATGGAAGTTTCCTGATGGGCAGAGCCCAAAGGACTTGGACATGGGCGAGATCTTTGGGTTGTCAACTTCTAAAACATGCCCTCTCGTTTCCATGGCCCGACCTCACCTGACTTCTCATCTCTATAAATTCAATTCCTCCCACGGTTGAAAAAGGCGTGTTCATTTTAACAATAATAGAGGCTATCTATGGATAAATTTATCTGCATATGGTAAGTAAGTGAATCTACGAGTAGTTCCAACTGTTACACAAGGCCTCCACCTGCGCAGTGTGACATGACCAAACTTATTAGATCCAATGTTATTCCAGTGTTGTAATGAGTGATTTGTAGTGTTTGTAATAAAGTCCATAGTACCCTATTTGTGTTAATGATTTCTCATTAACATTTTATAATATATATATTTTTAATTTTAAGGATAAAATTATCATTTAGCAATCTTATAACATGTTTAAATTACTGATCTCTTCTTATAGAATCAACTTCACACTATAATTTTAATAGCCAAAATTTATTATAAGGGTAAACAATATGCACCCTAATGTTGTATAGGTTGGGATATGCATTGTCGAATCTAAAGCATGTTAAATTTGAGGTTTCTATTCATAAAAAAATCATTTTTTTTTAGCGTATGTATGGATGTAACAATTCATAGTTTATGTGTTATAAATTGTTTGGTTAATGATTTTTCATTAACATTTTATAATATATATATATATATATATAATTTTAACGATAAAATTATCATTTACCAATCCTATAATATGCTTAAATTACTGATCTCTTCTTATAGTATCAACTTGACACTATCATTTTAATAACCAAAATTTATTGTAAGAGCAAACAATATGCACCCTAATGTTGAATAGGTTGGGATATATATTGTGGAATCTAAAGCATTTTAAATTTGACAGCCCTATACAACATTTATTACTCTGTTGYCGGGTGTATTGTTTTTCCATTTTAGTGTATGTATCGAYGTAACAATTCATAGTTTATGTGTTATATGACCATGTATTTATTGTTGTCCATCCATCAATCAACCATCCACCTTCATCCTTGTGTCATCCATCTATTGGTTGTCGTTCTTCTTTGTGTTCATGTTCCTCCCAATCACTTGCTTTGGTTTCTTCATTCACCCTCTTATATGTCCTTCCATGTGCCTGTCTTAAACCTTATTCTTGGTGTCATTGCCATACAATATGGCTTATAAAAAAAATTGGCATTTAAATCCTTTATTAGCTGGTTGTCTCTCCTATCATTGCATCCACGTGCTACATTAATTGGCATTGTCTCTGGCTAGCCTCTCTGTTGGTATCGTTCCATCTAAGGCTTTTACTTGTGGAGTTTTTGTGACTACCATAGTGTGCCCATTCTATTCATCTTGTATGTGAGTCACTGCATTGATAACGAGGCATTGTGGTATSTATTCACATATTTCAATCAATAAGAAGAGAAAATCTCRTAGGAAAACTAAGAGTGATCTTTCTTTGATCACTTTTGTTBYAGACTTCCTTCRTCAATGCCTCAATATTTGGGTGTCTCCTTTTCCTTTCAATTGGGGAAGAGGAYGAATRAGGTCCTTCYCATTGAKATTTCTTTGATTGATTAMGCAACTAGATCAATACTAACATGATGTATTAAAAATGACATTAAACAAAATTTTAATGACATTCAACAAAATTTAAAAATTTATTTAGTAATTCAATGACTTTACCAGAAAGAGGGCCAATTGATCCTTCCCACTTCTTTATTTATTGGGATTTCTTTGTTGGCAATATGCACAACCATAAAGAAACATTCACACAAAAAATTAACACATAAAAAAATAAAATCTTTGAATGTCACATTGTATTGATCTCTCACATATCGTACATTTCACTCACAATACATGAGGTCCCTTTATATAGCATTAGGTGACCATAACATTATCTCCAATTTAGACATTTGGTTCGACTATCTCCACAACTATATTCATAATATTTTTCATGACTATCTTCTTAAATCTCTCAATCTTATAATTGATCTTTGTTGAACATACTTGACTATGGTTGAGTTTGACTAGCCATGCTTGATTGTGGTTCATGACAGTTGACTATTTTTTACTATAATTTACTATGTTTTCCTATGGTTGACCTTGGTTTCCAATAATTAACTATGATTGAGAAAAGTTGCCTATGAATGATTATGATTTGATCATTAGTTGATTATGGTTGATCATGGTGGACTATGGGTCACGAGTGTTGACTATCATTAACCATGGTTGACCATGTTTGACTTTGTTGACTATGATTGACCACATTTGATGGTGATTGACCATGGTGGACTACGGTTCACCATGGTTGAATTTGGTTCACCATGTTATCATGGTTAACAATGTTTGGCTATGTTCAACCATGGTTGAATTTGGTTCGACATGATTGACCATGGTTGGACACGGTTGATGATGGTTGACCATTTTGACTATGGTTGAACATGATTGAGCTTGGTTGGCCATAACTAACTACGATTAATATCATTTGGTTATTCTTTAAGTATAATAAACCATGTGGACATATTTGACCATTGTTGAGTGTGGTTGACTATAATTAATCTTATTTGGCTATGATTCATTGTTTTTTACCATGGTTGACTTTAATTAGTTATGGTTCTTAATGATTCATTATGGATTGTAGATTAGTTATGGTTATATTTGGTTGATTATGGTTAACTATGATTGATTGTGGTTGATAATGTTTAACTATATTTGAATGTGTTTGAGTATGGTCAAAGCATCCCTATTGTTAATGAAAGGTGACTATGGTCGACTACTATTGATCTAACAGGATCTAGAAACACTCACAGAGGTCCAAGAGGATTCATAATGCTCATAGAGGTCTAGGATGACATAGAGAAGCTCAAAATTTGACCATCTCAAATTCTCTTGAAAACTAAATCATTGTGTAAAGCTTGCTGGTAGATTTCCAACTGTGCAAAAATCACCTCAAAAGGAGCTCATATGCAAAAGTTATAGCCGGTCAAAGTTCAAGTCAAAATAGGGAAAAAAGGAAAAATTCAAAGGGTCAAAGGTGACACGTGTCACCACTGCAAGGGTGACATGTGGAACAACCATAAAACCATACATTTCTAACATGGTATTAGCACAAGGCACCACGTGGCTTGACCATACAACTGACTAGGTAGATGATGTGGAAATTCATGCGAACACGTGGACCAATTATATTTTTACATGTGGCATAGGGGAGACAATAAGAGATTGCCATGTGGCAGTCCCTCATTGGCCTATTATGTCTAATGGTTATCAAAATTTTATTGGGATTCCAGAGGATCAAACCCATGACCTCCCAAGACCTTACCCAAGCCCTTCTACCATCACGCCACCGCACTTATTTCTTATCCATATATGTGGTAATTTGTATTTAATCTTGGTCAAAGGTTTGGTTGGCATAAAAAAGGGTTGAGGGCCCAAGCTCTAGACCCATGGTTTTACTTGGATACAATGTGACTGCAACTAACACCATATTCCACACAAGGGTATTTAAACATTTTTTCCAATGAACATATATTTATATAGTATGGTTTGTAACAAAACAACGAAACAAGGGAAGTACCCATGGAGGTGCCAAGGGGATAGTGAATGTAATGTGTCCATAATCATGTAATAGGAAAACTTGGTAGTTGATGGGTAATAAACAGTCCCATTATGTAGTTAAGAGGAACTAATATAATAGTAATGGGAAGTTTGTGTAGAATAATATAGGGTACCTATGGAGGATAATATAGGGTATCAAGGGAAGTACCCAACGGGGTGCCAAGGGGATAATGAATGTAATGTGTCCATAATCATGTAATAGGAAAACTTGGTAGTTGATGCATAATAAACAATCCCATTAGGTAGTTAAGAGGAACTAATATAATAGTAATGGGAAGTTTGTGTAGAATCATAGGAATGCTCATGAAAAGGTATAAATACACATTAGTATCATTGTCTTGAATATACTTGATGTTGATTCTTGTAGAAATCATGGCTTGTGGAGTGATTACTTCCATTATTAATATTTGATGGTGTTACCATCCCTTAAGGGTTCTTTCTGATTTGTTCTATTTATTATTGTGTGGAATGAATTTGACAGTTTTGATGTTAAGGACTATCTTTTATATTTTATAAACCAAGTTTTACTACAAGTGGTATCACAGATCTTTCTTTGGCACAAATTGGAAACAATTAGATAGATTTATAAAACTTTTTTTTTGTATAATCTGAAGAATACATTTGTAGACCACAATTACACTCGAATAAACACTCGATTGAAAAATTCATCCAAATCAAAGTTCATGAAGTGGAGTTATCATTGATTTGTACATTTTTTTAGAGTTTTTTAGTGATGAATACATGGTTTGCAAATCAAATATATTTTTATAGAGAGCCTAAATGTTAGTCAAACCAATGATAGTTGAAAGTGTTGAGTAGATATGGAATTTCACAATTGTGGCCATAATATCCAGCTAAAGAAGAATCACAAAAGTTATGATTACTTTAAATTAACCCCATAAAACCCTGGATGCACAAGGATAGACAATTATATAAGTATCACAAAAGTTATGATCACTTTACATTAGCCACCTAAACCCTGGACACACAAAGGAGATCCTTTTAAAACTAAGTGATTTTTATTCAAAACCCTAGTTCTATTTTCAAAGATGTCATTACAAGAAAAGATGATGGTCCTATTATTGATTAATACATAAAAGAGACATAGCCCTCATGGAAATTTCTTCGTAAACTTTTGCTCTTTATCTATTTAACATGTGATGCAGCCATATGTTGGGATTTTCTTACCGTGACAAGATGAAGGAATTTCAAATAATGAATAAGAAAAAGTGATTTTATACAGGTGGTCTCATTTTGGGAAGAATGATAAAGAAATAACAAAGGGTTTGTTTTTAGACACAATCTTCATATTATAGGTTCATGTATGTATTCAACAAGAAAAAGTTATTATTTCTATAAAAACTAGTAGGAGGCATAATTTCATCAATGTTAACTTAGCTAAAAGAATGCAAGTTCTTGCAAATAATATTCAAAAGACATAGATTGAGGCTTATAATGTTCTAATTTGAAGATTACTATGGACAATATTCAAATTTTCATGCTATAGATATCGAGGATGTCAATATATTTTTAGGATATCCTTCTATGGACTTACTTGGTAAGTTTAATATTAATGTGCAACATATGTTTTTGAAGATTTGGTTTAACAAAAAGAAAATTGCATTGAAGAATATTTCTCTTACTAAAAAAGAAGGGCCCAAGGGGACACCTGATAAGTCCTCATAGGAAAATTAATTGCAATACCTACTAACACATTAGATGAAGAGTCCAACGTTGAATTAGAAGAAAATCCTAGAGAAGTGCATGAACAAAATCGCTCGAAATGGAATAAAAAGGAAGAAGAAGCTAAAGAGATAAATGAATCAAAGGAACTACATATTGAAGAGTTGATAGCTAAGTTTTTTTATATATCATTGCTCACACCACCCAAAGAAATAATAGTCAGCATGGCAAGGGCATGTGAGCATGAGGATGTTGATGGGTCCAAATGGTTTTTCAAGAAGGTAAAGGAGAACGTCTGATGGTAGGTCTCAATTAGACCTACTCTCATTTGGTATAGTGTCTACGACTAGTATATGGGCCTAGTTTCCACTAAGAATTAAAAGAATAAAAAGGGGAAAGATAGTGAATTGTGCCTCAAAGAATCATAATTAACTTTAAATCTAATATAAATTGAAAGAAAGCTAATATAAGCTAAATACTTCTAACCTATCCCATGGGAGAAAAACTAATTGGGTGAGTATAGTAAGAAATAATATCATCATAACCAAAAATATTTTGTAACGTCCCTTCCGTTACAACCCCAAAGTAAGTGAATACAGTAGTGGTATTTTTGTTTTTAAACATTATCAGTTAGAAAAAGTGATATGTGACAATAATATACATCAATATTTTCAAATTTTATTCTCATCTATATCATTACATTGCAAGAATCAAATACAACATCATGATACTAAAAGATCAATTATATCACATTACGACCACAAAGATGTCTATCCACCCAACCTATCCTGCAAGGTTAGGACCTCCATGACACATAATCAATGCTCAAGTCCAGTATTCATCCGATTGATTTTGACCATTCAAGGTCTCAAGGCTGGCGACTATTCTGAAGAACAAGGAGGTATATATTCCCATAACCAAATCAATTCTAGACTCGGGACTAATGTAACAATGAGGTACTTGATCATAATGTAATTTAAATATTCAAGTACTCATTATTTTAGACAAAGTTTCCTTCCTTTAAGGATTACAAACAGTATTAATTACTCATCATCTAATAAGATGCCTTCTCTTCATGAATACCATCATATAATTAATATTCACCATTAATAATTGTCTTCCCTAGATGTAACATTAGTTATTCACTACCTAAACAAAGGTACCATCCCTATAAAAATACACAATCAATTATTGTTCATTGTCTACATAAAATAATCTACTACTTAAAAATACCATATAAATTTATATTCATTATTTAACAATTTTCTTCCATTAACGAATTTGAATAAACAACAATTTTTCATTATCTAACTAGATTACCACAAGAGTCTACATGGATGACCTATAATAACTCCAATAATCAATCCTATCATACAATCAAATTTGAAAGGTACATTATTCCAATTAACTTAATCACTGGGTCAAACTTCATTCATCAAAGCATTCTAATATAAGGAGTCTTTGGAACTAAGTAAAGAGTTTACCAACTAGGAAAAGAATTAAAAATCAATAAATGTAAACTCAAAGATATTTACAATGGAGTTATAAATATAACTTTAGGATTAATATAATGTTTATCTAGTAACAAGATAGATATTGTTACAAGATATCGTTTACCTACGGTGGGTAAGATATCAATATCTAACAAGGAGTTGACAACTGAAGTTTTGAATTAGAATTACAAGTGTAAGTTTAATAACTCGCGTTCTAATAACACTTATTCCACTACTCAACGATGACCAAAGGGTTCTTAACCAAATGGAAAGGAGATATGAATACATGGATTTGGGGATAAGGTAAATCGAAACACATATAGGTAGGGTGAGCTTGGATAATGGTAACTAAAGACCATTCCCAAAACTTGAGCACTTTGGAAAAACATACTCAAATATAGAGAAGGTTTATTAGTGTTAATGGAGATATAATTAAAGACTAAACCAAACAGATCACAATGTGAAGAAAAGAAGTAAATGATATTCAACGATATCGCTTCAACACCATAAATATCAGATGGAGTTTGGGTTCGCTACAACTATATGGAAGTCAACTAAAATTTAATTTAACTAGGAGGCTAATGAGATCTGCAGTGGATCTAGGCTTTAGATAACACACAACTCTTTTTATTTATGTACAATTATTCACAAAAGGAAGGGAGAGAACGATATTATTAAACTTGATTACAAGAATTATACAACATAGCATTACAATTTTAATTCTTAGAAATGCATTTTATAATTGGCGATCATAATAAATCACACTCAGGATTCAAAATAATACACAACGAAAAGTGTGCTCCTAGAAATTCAGATCGTTATTTAGTTTGCAGTGACCCCATATCTTTAAATTTTGAAACTGCAAGTACATTTTTCAATGACAACACAAAAATAATAATACAATTAAATTGACGACGGATCCAAATTATTGGTTTCCAGAAGCCACTTGAGAAATATTGATCTTAAGGAAGATCAATCCTCAATTAACTAAGCAACAAATAACAATTCTATAATCGGATTCAAAAACTTCAACGACCATACAAACTAAATTGGAATTGTAATTTTGTTTAAAGTGACAACAAAACTTTAAATTCGGTGATGCAATGACCTTCAATTAAATCCAATGAAATATTGACTGAAACTTTGGTTAATTTATACATAGATCCAACAAATTATATATATATTTTTAAACTCGCACCTTCAATATAACATATAATGACCATACAATATTCAGATTCATGAACTATAATGGAATCACACCCATATGTGCATGTCAAATTGCAAGAAAAAGAAATCACAGTCTGTTGTGACGCGAGAACAAAACTCCAGAATCGTAATAGAGATTCCAAGCAAATTTTCAACCTCCAAATTTTGTTTTTAGAATTCAGTGATCCAACAATTTTCACTTTAATCTTGGTAGTGACCAATACATATTCTAGTTTCCATAAATATAACATGATATCACAATCAAAGAACTTCTAAATTTTTTATCGACATTTAATCTATTGTTTTACAGTACCATACGAATGATGGTTCGAACTCACAATAGAATTTTCAAAACCATTCAAAGTTCACAATCGGAATTGCAATAAAATTTCAGTGATTAAACAAATCCTCTAAGAATAAGTTTATCATTTATTTGGAAACGAACAGTAACAATTTGGCTTCAAAGAAATTCTAATTAAATTTTGCAGTTGCTTAAACCATTCTAATATACAATTTTATCATACTGAAATATAATTCAAAAATAAAATAATGGAACCAATGAAGACTAAGAGTTGATGATGTCCTTCATGATCTAAAAATGATAAAGACTTGTATTCTTGAAAATATTTGCAAGTTTTAATTCAAGTGTTCTTATGCAAATGGATCAATTTTGCAAACACAACTTTTATAGAAATTACATATTCAAGATGCATATAATCAGCAGCAAATAACAGTGAACAGAAAACACATAACACAACAAATGATAAAGGAGTTCACCCCTCTCTTGAGCTACATCTCCTGGTCCGGCTTCCAATGGATATTTTGTATGATTTGCTCAAAGTGATAAAATATGTTCTTTACAATGCTCAAAATGCCAAATAGATGGCTCCAATGGCTTCAAAACATCCAAAAACCCCTAGCTGGGATTTTTCGTCACCTCGTTTGGCCAAAAATTGAAGAAGATAGGCTTCCTGGAAGTTCCCCTTCAAACTTGTTGTCTCTGGATCGCCAAAATGCATCTTTGCCTCCTCAACCTAGACCCGACGTGCATATTTATGTTAAAACCTAACACCGAGCACAACCGCAAAATGGTGTGAACTGTAGGACGATTAGGGCGCGCCCAGCCCCAAACCACCAAAATCGTGGACATATGGGTGCATGTGACCGCGCACAAATACAAATAGGGAAAAAGTTTTAAAACATATGATAACGATTGAAAGGCACGCACGTCAGTGGTTACATGGTATATATACATATGAATGGGGGCCGGGGCTAAGCCCCGGCCCAGACCGCGCCCCGAATCTCAACAAAATTTAATTCAAATAAATTTAAACTCGTTTATATAATAAGAATCAGGGTGGGTGCGCCGGTTGGGCGGCCCTTCCCAAGTCTCTTCCCCTGCCCAGAGGTTGCGGGGTCGAGTCCTACCGACTACATAAGTTTTATACCATAGCCAAGGTGACATGTGGCATCCCTTGGTTGGGCCACGTGTCACCAATCCATTCGCCACCAAGGCCATGTGTCAAGAAACGATTCATTGTCCAATTTCCAACCAACACCTGCCATGTGTCGCATGGACCTGCCATGTGTTGTACGGCCCTGCCACGTGTCATACGGCCTTGCCACGTCAGCATCCATACGGACTGTACAGTCAGCACATTTTTTTTCCCTGTTTGACAATTTGAACAGAATGCGATATCTCTCTCATCCGACGTTCGTTTGAACCTAAACGAGTTGTGTTGGGTTCGTGACGATGAGGTCTACACACCCGTTTGATTTGAAGCGATTCCGAGCACTTTGAAATTTGGGCAAAATTTGATCCCCTGGATCACACCTCCCCATTGGAAAGCTTTTGGACCTCCAAAAGACTATTTTCAGTCTATCTAAAGATGAGGGTATAGTTCCCTCACCTTTCCAATCTCAATCCACTTGGCTTTGCTTGGATTTGTGCCTTTAAGACCAATTCGAAGATATTCCACATTTCCTCGTTTTGAAGTTCTCATTCTCCTATCAAGGATTGTGTCTTCATGCAGTTCTGTAAGATATTCTGGGGAAAAATCATCTATAGAAGGAATCTGAACATGTTCTCCTTGATTATCAATCAAAGGAGGCTCATACAATTTCAAACTCTCAACATTAACAACTGCATACATTTGCATATAAGGAGGCAAATCTAAACGGAAGGCATTATTACCAATCTTGTCAAGAATCTTGAAAGGACCATATCGAATTGATTTCAGTTTTTTACCTTTCTCCTTTAAGCCTCTCCTTACTAATGTAAATCCAAACATCATCTCCAACTTGGAAACTGTGATCAACACGATGCTTGTCATGTCTCGTCTTGTACTTGGCTTGACTCTTTTCCAACTACTCTTGTACCATTTGATGTATCGACTGAATTTGTTCAATGAACTTTTCTGCCCTATCAATGTCATATTGACCATCAATAGAAATATCCTTCCCAAAGATAAAATCTAAAGGAGATTTGGGCAAATAGCCAAAACATTCTTCAAATGGCGATGTTTGAGTTGAAGAGTGCTTAGCTCGATTGTAAGCATGTTGAATGTTGTGTAAATGCTCATCCCAAAGTTTAGGATGCTTGCTGCAATAACCCCGAAGAAGATGCACCACTGTTCTATTTACCACTTCTGTCTGACCATCGGTTTGCGGATGAAAAGTTGTGCTTTTTTTTAGTTTGGTGTCCATGAGTGCCCCCATAAACTCGACCAAAAGTTCCTAATAAATCAAGAATCTCGATCAGAAATAATGGATTTAGGCAATCCAAAATGTACCCAAACATTCTGAAAGAACATTTGTGTCGTTTGTTCAGTTGTAACCTGCTTCTTACAAGGCATCAAAATACACATTTTGCTAAATCGATCAACCACAACATAAAGATAATCATGATTTCTTTTAGACATAGGTAGACCTCCTACAAAGTCCATAGAAATACTTTCCCAAGGACGAGAAGGAACCGGAAGTGGAGCATACAAACCCAACTTTCTATTGCTAGGTTTTCTTGTGGCACATAACGAACATCCTTGAACATATCTTGAAACAGTTTCATTCATTTTATTCCAATAGCAGTACCTTTGCAAATTAGCCACCGTCTTGCCTACACCAAAGTGACTAGCAATAAGAGAAGAATGGGCTTCTCTTATTATGTTGATTCGTTCACCCTGTGGAATACATAGCTTGCCAAGATGATACAAAAGATTATCATGCACATGGTAATCCAATTCCCCAACATGGTTAGAATGACATAAAGTCTCATATACTTCTTTAAAATCAGCATCTAAAGCATATTGCTCAACATAACTCGCATGCATGATAGGACTATGCTTAAGAATAACTGAAGCACTAATAATAGGCCTTGAAAGCATTGTTGGAAAATATTGAACAAGCAACGAATGTGTGTTGATGGTTGTTGTCATTGATGGCAACAGTGGAGATGGCAGGATAAGAAGGATAAAACCCCTTGGGGATTCGGATGTAAAAGCTCAGGAGGAACATCATTGAAGAAAATGCACGCAACAAGAGTTTACAGAGAATAAGGAAGACAGAGATCCAGTGACTGTTGGATCCCATTCAAATTTCCCGAAAGGCCGACAACCGTCAGATCTGCAGAAGTTGTGAGGGAGATAATTCATTGGAGATTCAGGGATCAGGACTTTGAAATGTCCAATTCACTTGACATCGAAAACCCCGAAATCGCGATATGCGATTTCGCGATTTGATCACAGCCGTTAAATCAAGCAGAGATTGGGACCATCCACTTGTAGACAGGAGGCTTCATCGGAGTTTTAGGGATCAGGATTTCAATATGCAAAGAACACAATGCAACGAAAACCCTGATTTCACAATATGCGAAATCTCGACTGAATCTGAACCGTCAGATCAACATGTGATCTAGACCGTCGATCTAATTCACGACATCAGTCCACATCAGCTAGCGACACGTGGCACAACCGGGTAATGACAGGTGGCAGGCAGATTCAACACTTCAGGCACAGGTAAGTCACGAATCAGAGTGACACGTGGGAGTATTTAACACGTGTCAAACCACGTGTGACGTCAGCAGAGTATTGGGGATAGGGACTTTGTAATGCCAAAATCTCTTGACATTAAGAACTCCGAAATCGCGATATGCGATTTTGCGATGTAATCACAGCCGTTGGATAAGAATGAGATCTGGACCGTTGATTTCCTTCATTGGAGAATCGGGGATCGGGAATTCTATAGGCATGTACATGATGACATCGAAAATGCCGAAACCCCGATGAGAGATTTGACCGAGGTCATGTGTTGACGGTCATATGGGCCGAGGCCTATAGCCAGCAGGGCTAGCACGTGGAAAGGGGTGCATAGGTATCGGGGATCGGAACTTTGAAGTGACAAAGTCACTTGACCTCAGGAGTGCCGATTTCGCGATACAATCTGAGCCGTCAGATTAGGCTATGATCTAGACCATTGATTTTAGACCATGTCAGAGTTTCACGAATCGAGATATCGTAAGGATTGCAACATGAATTGCGAAATCGCGATATGCGATATCACGACACAATCATAGCCGTTGAGTCAAGATTGCACCTGGATCGTTGATTTGACCGATATATGGATTTTTGTGTATCGAGATTTATAAGTGAAAAGAACAGTGAACATGAAGAACGCCGAAACCCCGATAGAGAGACATAAGGTTGTGGTCACGGAGTGAAGGTCAAGTTGACCGAGAGCTAAGCTCAAGAGGGATAGCATATGAAAGGAGCCATCGGGAATCGGAGAATCATGAGTCCGGAGGACTTGTGAATTTTGACTTCGCAAATGCCGAAATCGCGATGAGTGAAATCCTGATTAGATCTGGACTGTTGGATCAAGTATTGATCGGAGGGTTGTTGTTCTTCCTCACACATTAATGCTTCAGTTATGAATCAGTTAAAAGAAACGGACTGATAATGACAAATCGGTTAGCGTTTCAGTTGCCGAGACAGATGTCCTTGTATTACCTATGGGAAGTGGAATCGTCAAGGAAGCGTGTATAAAAGAAAATGAGCGAGACTGAACTGTGTTGGCTGTTCTGGATGAAAAAGAACGAGACAGTAAGAAAGGAGAAAGGAGAAAATGTCGAGCATGAAATTTCAATAGATGTACAGAATGAAATGAGAGGTAAAGGAGAAACAAAGCAGAATGACAGGGAGAGCAGAAGAAGAGCAGAATGACAGAAGAATGTGATGCAGAGCAGACCTGTTGAGGAAGAAAAGAATTGCAGAACAAATTGCTGAAGATCATATTTACAGAACAGAGAAAGTATGGTAAGAAGTGATTTATCTGCATAAATTGTATGTGTATTCATTATTTTATATTCAAGGGAGGTTGGGAGGTGCTCGGGAGGACTGTTGTCCTAATAGGTTCAAGTGGAAGCTTGAACACAGGAAGTTGTAGCTTCCATCTGGTTGTAGCCAGAGAAACTAGGGTGGCAGGGTGGTGCTAGGGAGAACAGGTGTTCTCTGTTATATAGGTTGGAGCCTGTGTAACTGGAAGTTGGTGCTTCCATCCAGTTGGTGCTGGAACATTCAGGAAGTTGGTCCTTCCATCCAGTTGGTGCTGGAATATTCAGGGAGTTGGTGCTTCCTTCTAGTGGGTGCTAGAGAAACCAGAGAGTTGGTGCTCTCAAACAAGTTGCAGCTTGTAAAACAGAGGTAGCAGCCTCACATTGAGTTGGT
>ML821060.1:0-28711 GCA_009831015.1 Picea engelmannii | reverse complement strand
AATACACCTCAATCTGACGAATCCAATTATCTAATTTCTCAGCATTTACCTCTCCATTGTACATTGACAATTCAAATTTAATATCAAGCTTTAACAAAGGAATTTGTGGAGGAGTTTTACCATGTCCTTTTGGAGAATTTGGACGAGGTCTTGAACTGGTAGAAGAAGAGAAAGATGGAGGTGAGGGTGGTGGAGAAGCACCATTCCCTCCATTTCCATTTGGAGTTTTATAACCACTGTCTCCCTTGTGCTTTGAAGGATTGGAGCCTTCACCTTGCAACCTTGTATTCCTTTCTTCCATCAAGACTTTCATCATTTCTCTCATTTCCATGAAAGCCTTTCTGAGATCTTCATCTTCTGTAGGAATATGTTCATGACTCTCTTCATGATCCATACTTGGTGAATGCCTCCTTGAAGCTTGAGGTGATGATATAATCTTTCTTCTTGAAGGATGAGAACTTGGCTCTACAAGTTGACTTTCTCCTCTTGTGAGTTTCAACCTTGTTAGCATCAGAAGAAAAAACACTTGCAAATAATCAAGCCTTCAAAAACCTATGCTCTGATACCAACTTGATCTAAAAATGATAAAGACTTGTATTCTTGAAAATATTTGCAAGTTTTAATTCAAGTGTTCTTATGCAAATGGATCAATTTTGAAAACACAACTTTTATAAAAATTACATATTCAAGATGCATATAATTAGCAGCAAATAACAGTGAACAGAAAACACATAATACAACAAATGATAAAGGAGATCACCCCTCTCTTGGGATACATCTCCTGGTCCAGCTTCCAATGGATCTTTTGTATTGTTTGCTCAAAGTGCTAAAATATGTGCTTTACAATGCTCAAAATTCCAAATAGATGGCTCCAATGGCTTCAAAACGTCCAAAAAACCCTAGCTGGGATTTTCGGCACCTTGTTTGGCCAAAAATTGAAGAAGATAGGCTTCTTGGAAGTTCCCCTTCAAACTTGTTGTCTCTAGATCGCTAAAATTCACCTCTTACTCCTCAACCTAGCCCCGATGCACATATTTGTGTTAAAACCTAGCACCAGGCACAACCGCAAAATGGTGTGAACTGTAGGATGGTTAGGGCGTGCCCAGCCCCTAACCACCAAAATCGTGGACATATGGGTCCATGTGACCGCGCGCAAATACAAATAGGGCCAAAGTTTTAAAACATATGATAACAGTTGGAAGGCGCGCATGCTGGTGGTTACATGGCGTATATACATATGACCGGGGGCTAGGGCTAAGCCTCGGCCCGGACCGCGCCCCAAATCTCAACACAATTTAATTCAAATAAATTTAAACTCGTTTATATAATAAGAATCACGGTGGGCGTGTCGGTTGGGTGGCCCTTCCCAAGGCTCTTCCCCTGCCCAGAGGTTGCGGGGTCGAGTCCTGCCGACTACATAAGTTTTATACCATAGCCAAGGTGACACGTGGTGGCCCTTAGTTGGGCCATGTGTCACCAATCCATTTTCCACCAATGCCACATGTCAAGAAATAATTCATCGTCCAACTGCCAACCAACACCTGCCACGTGTCGCACGACCCTACCACGTCAGCATCCGTACGGACTGTACAGTCAGCACATTTTTTTTTTCCTGTTTGACGATTTGAACAAAACGCGATATCTCTCTCATCCGACGTTCGTTTGAACCCAAACGAGTTCTGTTGGGTTTGTGACGACGAGGCCTACACACCCATTCGATTTGAAGCGATTCCGGGCACTTTGAATTCTGAGCAAAATTTGATCCCCTGGATCACTTCAAGACTTGTGCTCCTTTTGTACTCCATCTTAATAATCATTGAAACTTCATGGATACCTCCCATTCAATTCTAGGGGTAATATTCTTCATCCTTAGCCCCCCTATCTGCAAAGGGGCCACACATAAGAAACCAACAAACAATAGCTCCAAGGCTTGCCTCGCAAGGAAGAGCTTCCACTCTTTCTCCAAGCTTGTTTTCCCAACTCTCACAAGTAAAATACAGTCCACAAAATTTTGGCATCATAACATTAGCAAGAAAATGCGAGATCCCTTTCCCTTATATGACATTTGTTTTGTAAAAAAATCCCCCATGAAACATGTCTGCATGCACAATTAAATGTCTTTTTAATTAATTTAATTAGGATTATTCACCCACGCACTTGTCACACTCTCCCCAAGTTGCACAAGTAATTAACCTTTTTATTTTATTTAAAAAACCAACTTCCCCCACATTCCCCAATGAGTTCCTATTTTATCTCTTAGTTTTCCACTTGATCAAGGTGGATATTGGTGGCCACCCACATGTTCCAAATTCAACTTGGCTCATCTTAACAGTTTTCAGTTCAACGCGTTTCTCTGTAATTGTGACATCTCTTTGTAATTGTGGGTTCTGCACTTCTGAGGCTGTCTTGAATCCATACACAACATCCAAGTGGATATTGGTGGCTGCCCACCTATTCCAACTACCTTATTTTGGTAGTTTTCATGTCAGTACATCGTTTTGTACTTCTGGGGCTGTTTTGAGACCCTAAATAACGTTTTTTGGGATTTCCACAATCAAACTATTGACTAAGTTCAAATTTGATGGAATATTGTGTATTTATCGAAAATACCTTTCCAATGGGATATCACATGCCTAAAACGAGGATTGTATGTAAACGTTACGACCCCAAGAAGTTGATGTACTAAATTACCCTAACAGGGCCCACATGACTTTTGGCGCTTCATCTTCTAGGGTTAGATTTTTGGATGTCTAGGGTTTTGGAATTCATGTTTATTGTAAAAATGTCTTAAAAGCCTCATTCTACTCATAGTGTTCTTGTGAATGAGCGTAGACGTCACATCTTTTCTCAGAGATAAGATGCCACCATTCTAGTGAGTTAATTCACTCTATATTTTTACAATATATGTGCATTTCTTTCATTAATAGAAATCATGTATTGTTGTATTTCTATGTTTCTGGAAATATTTGGGTCTATTTCATTTCAATATCTCTTATTTAATTTTGTTCCAAAAATAATCCAAATCAGTGGCATCAGAGCACATTGCTCTTGATCGTTTTTCAGTGCATGTCCCCAACGAGGTCTGAGTATAGAAAGTTGGGTCTCGAGCTTGTATCTCTTGAGGAAAATTTCTCTCGCACACCCAAGAAAACATCCATGGTAGAAGAAAAGAAAAATGGTGGAGCAAAATATTATATTAACATGTTTCTTGAGCAAGCTCTTGCGCGACAAAAGGATGAAACGATGGAGAATTTTTCCCACATCCTTCAACATATGATGATAGCAACATGCACATATTCATCAAGCGACCACTTTGGAGGAACCTCTTCCTTCAAGGTACAAGTTAATTTTGATATTCTCATATTTTAAGGTCAGATAGATGTGGATGCCCTAGAAAAATGGTTAAATTTGCTAGAAGGTTATTTCTTTGTTCAGAATTTTTCCTACAGGGAAAAGATCACCTTCGCACTCCTCAAGGCTCTCCCCTGTGTCAAAAATTGGTGGGAAACTTACTGGGAGAAAAGTTCCACAGAGGAATATGGAATTATGGGGTCAAGCCCACTTGGGATTTTTTTGTGGATGTGTTCAAGGAACAATATTACCTTGTTGATAACTATGAAGACCGATACATGTGATGGACCACACTGTGGCAAGAGAGGGGTCAAATAGTGTCGGAGTTCAGAAATACTTTCCATACCTTGCGCACCAAAATGGGTATCAAAGAATCTGAGTGACATCTAGTTCTGAAATACCGTGGGTCTCTGCATAGGTACATCCAAAACAAAATAGATTTTATAAACATCTCATCACTAGGAATTGCCTATTGATATGTTGTCAAAATTGAGCAGAAATTTAGGCACCAGAACAAATGGGAGTTTGGTTCTTCAAATCCGCAACAACCAAACAATAATAAAGATGACCCTAACCAAGAGCTTCCTAACAACCAATCCAAGACATAGGAAAAGAGGGGTAAGGGAAAGACAAATAATGACACTATGTATTGGTGCGACTTTCACAAAATCGCCTTGCACAACAATGATGAATTTCGTTGAAAACAATGATTGGTGGTCGAGATCAAAGACAACAAACAGTGATTCAGAATTTGATCCAGAAAATAATGAAAAAAGGAAGATCATCAACATAGACCCCACTTCTATCATCGCGACTACAACAATTCAACCAGAAGAACCAGCAGATCCTGAAGAGGGGGAGCACCTCTTCCATTCACATATGTGGGTGAAAGGGACCCCATTTCATTCCATTGTTGATAGTGGAGACCAGAATAAACTCATCTCATTTGAGGTTGTCAAATAGTTAGGGTTGTCGACAACACCACACCCGCAACCTTACAACATCGGGTGGCTTCGCCAAGGACGAGATCTCTGTGTCAACCAACATTTCCACCTGTCCTATGGAATTCAATGCTTCAAGGATGAGGTAGTGTGTGATGTTTCCCCTCTTGATGTCTGTGATGTAGTTTGGGCCAACCATATATGTGGAAACGTCATGCGGTTTATGAGTCTCGACCCCGTAGTGTCATTATTACTCTGGGGGGTCATCTCTATAGGATACCAGAAGTATTTCCAACTATTGTTCCACCAAAATAGTAATGCAAGGTAATCTCTCATACTGTTAAATTCAACCTCTTCACTATATGTTCAAAGGATGAACAAAAGGCCACTGCAACCACTGCA
This sequence comes from Picea engelmannii, assembly GCA_009831015.1. Taxonomy (NCBI): domain Eukaryota; kingdom Viridiplantae; phylum Streptophyta; class Pinopsida; order Pinales; family Pinaceae; genus Picea; species Picea engelmannii. Next base: position 24,017 of record ML821060.1, on the reverse strand, counting down.
CTTTCAACACCTTCTATCCAACAGAAACACATTGCAGAAGGGAAAGAAGATATTTCTTCTTCGCCTACGATGGTTCCTACAAAATGCCCCATCAAGAAAAGATACAATAGGTTGGTAGAACAGATTCAACCCTGTCAACAACAGCTTCATGACAGCCTTCCACAAACCAAGAAGCGCAACTTCTCCAGTAAGGAAAGAAACTCACCAAGATTCAGATTCAACAAATTTTTTCCCCTCTTCCCTGGGAACTCAATGCAATGGAGACAATTGCTTCCTAAGGGAGGAGGATTGATCCAGGTGGATATTGGTGGCCAACCAACTGTTCCAAATTCCACTTGACTCATCTTGACAGTTTTTAGTTTAACATGTTTCTCTGTAATGGTGACAACTATTTGTAATTGTGGGTTTTACACTTTTAGGTTTGTCTTGAATCCCTACAAAGCATCCAGGTGGATATTTTTGGCTGCCCACCTATTCTAATTGGCTTATTTTGGAAGTTTTCATGTCAGTACATATTTTTTTACTTTCGAGTTCATTTTGAGGCTCTAAACAATGTTTCTTGGGCTTTCCACAGTCAAACTTTGATAACATAATGTGTAGTTATCCCTTTCCAACAAGCTATCACACGCTTAAAATGAAGATTGTATGCAAAATTTATGACTCTCAGAAGTTGATGTACTAACTTACCCCAACAAGCCCACATGACTTTTGGTGATTCATCTCCTAGGATTAGGTTTTTGGATGTCTAGGGTTTTTGCATTCATGCTTATTGTAAAAATGTCTTTAGAGCCTCATTGTACTCATATTCATCTTGTGAATGAGCATAGCCATCACATCTCTTCTCAAAGATAACCTTCCACCATTCTAGCGAGTTTATTCACTTTGTATTTTTACAGTCTCTGTACATTTCTTTCATTAATATAAATCATGTATTGCTTTATTTCTCTGTTTCTGGAAATATTTGTGTGTATTTCATTGTAATATCTCTTCTTTCATTTCTTTCCAAAAATAATATGGATCACCCCTTGTTCCCCAAAATCTCATTTAATGAGTGTCTCCTAGCTAGATTTTAGTTAGAGTTGGATTAGGAATCTTCTTCTAGTTAGACTTAGTGGTAGTTAGACTTAAGATAGTATTCTATGTATATACCTATTCTCTCAAGATTATATTTCTTTATATTTAATTTTTTTTTTTGTTAAATTCATGCACACATGTGCATTTTATCCACCTTTTAAATTGTATTCCCCATTTTTCTAGATTTTGAATTTATCTCAAATCTTTTATCTTATGTCATAGTTCATTTAGTCATTTTTATTTTTTTTTAGAATTAGACTTAGGCTTAGACTTTGTTAGGATTTATAATATACTAACTAATTAATTATTTAATTCTAACAAGTTCTGACCATTTAAATGTTTTCTAGGCCACCCAGATTTATTGACTCGAGTTTTAATTACGCGACATGCCCTTCAAGATGCACCTTCGTGCTCCAAGGGTGCCACTCACCTTTAACTGGTTTTGGAAGTTTGTCCGACCCTTGGATTCAACACTCAATTTAGTTGAACTTGTGAGAGACTAAGAGCTTCTAAGGAATAAAGAATTTTCCTTATTGTGCACCCCTTAGAATTCTTCGTGAGTGACTTTCTCAGTTCATCCTGACGACATCATGGACCTCTCTAACTAGGTAATCTCTAACCTATAATTCAAGCCACGGTGGTAGTGCTAGTAGGCTATGACAGGGATGTTGCCACACCTCTCCCTAAATGTCTGGTTCTTTTGCATGACCCCTTTACTCCTTATTTGAGTCGCATCATCAAGCATCATCAAGCCTGCATCCAATGAAAAAAAAATGTCAATAATCCATATACATAAATTATACTGTAATCAATCATATATCACATGTGCGTAAAAATAAATACTCAAACAAATACAATCCACTCCCTGACTCAATCCAGACTCTAAGGAAGTCAATTGATGCCATCAACATCCATAGCCTGTCATGTGTCCTGCACACTCAGAAGAAATCATCAATAATATATGTCAATACATATATATCTGAAAGTAACAATGAATCAAATACATCATCAACATCATCATATATAACTCATAATTGAAATGAAATCATAATGTACCAGAATCGGATCACTTGCATGCAAGTTTTCTCAAAGAATAAGTCAACATAAGTGTGCTCGGTAGGACGGGATGTTACATAATTCATGTATGTGAATGGTAAGTGATAACAACAATGCTACATATACATAAAGAATTAGTCTTATGATGGATTCATAACATTATGTATGTACTCGTAAGGGAATGTGTGAGAGCATGAGCATTTAGAATAAATTAAATAAATAGGTCCTACAACATAATTATATGCTACTCAAGCAGAAGATAAATGCACAAAGTAAAGTCTCATATACATCAATGAAAATCACAAATTCCCGGAATGTCTCTTGCTCTTTATTCATTCAGAATTAATAGTAACATATTTTATTTACAAAAGGAAAAAAGTCCCCCTTTACATTCAATGAGCTCTCTTTTATAAGACAAGAGAAACTATTGAGCTCTAGTGATTGTTCACATTGTTTTTCTTCATTTTGTCATCTTACATTTCAAATTTATTTTACATTTTCATAAATGAATACGCGGGAGTTACAAATAGAAGTTGAAGAGAATTCTAAGTGGTTATTCTCTCCCTCGGGAAGTTCATAAATGATATTTGTTTAACAACATTATTCATTCGGCTTGTTCTGGTCTTCTTTTATTCCTTGTGATGTTTTTGGGTGTTTCTTGTGTTTGTCTGCTAATTAATATCATCCATTATTCTTCTCCTCCATCTCCACCTTCCATCGTTCTCTTGTCGGTCCAATTTTGACTCTTGTAGCTTGAGTTGCGACTGCTTGAACACTACACAACCCATTCTTTACCTAAATTTGGGCCTCTTCTGTTTTTTCTCATTTTTTGAGAACTTTGACTTTCAATATATGAACATTTTTTGTACCATCCCATTCTTCTCTCTTCTATATTTCCGACGAGTTATCTCAGTCATGGTTTTGTTTCCTATAGACCCAGATATGGTTGTTTGAAGTTTTCCCAATCAAGTTTCCCTCCAAATTCAGGGCCTAATGTTCTCTACAATTTTGAGGTTTTATGTTGTTTTTCTGGCATGAAGACCTATGCCACTACATTCCTCTACTAGATACAATTCCAGAGATGTATCATGGGCTCAATTTTGACACCTTTAGTTGAAGATATTCCCATGGGTGAATATGGGCCATGGGTCATTGATCCTTAACCTGAAGATTAAAATTTAACATGCATAAGAGAATTCAAAACTAAGTGGTTTAAAAGGTTTTATCCCTTATAGCTAATTGGAATAAGAACCTAGGAAATCTGTAGGACCTAGTGTTTGTAACGTTATTTTGGCCAATTATTATCCAAAAAAATTAGAATAATAAAATAAAATAAAAATTTATTAAAATTTATTAAAAAATTGTCCTACATTAATTATAATTAATAAACCAGAAATAATAAATTTACCTTTAAATTTATGTGAAAATAAAAATTAATAAAATAAATAAATATATATATAGTCTCCCACCAATGTAAAATCAAAAATTCATAAAAACTTGAAAATGAAAAATAAAATTAATAAAATAAAAATAAATAACAAATAACAAATTCCCCAAACAAAAATGAAACATAGTCCAAGTCTTCATCGTGCAATTTGAAATCACCATCCCAAGTCTTCATCATATATAATTGTTCACCCCAACCTAGAGTCTTCAACTAAATATTATATTCTCCCATCCAAGTCATTGTAGTCGAAATGATTGGTGCATGTCCATTCCGATGGACTCACCACTCCCTTGAAATCTTCCCACGATACTCCAACTCACAGTCACTCCCGATGGAAAACTTTAAACATATATTATAATAATGCATGTGAATCACCCATAATGTTTTTAAAATAATAATTATTCCAATGGGTGCACACTTTTCAAAATATATATTTAAATAATGCTCCATTAACATAATGCATGGTCATCGGGATGATTGGTCGTTGGAAGGTTGGTAAGTCTTAGTATATTTCCGACGGCAACTCTCCGATGACATGGGGTCAAGATGTATCCCTACGATGGGTTATAAAAACATTAAAATAACCCCCTGCACGTTCTTCAATAATAAATATTAAAATAACAAAAAAATTGTGTATCAACATTTCCCCATAAATAATATCAAAATGATATTAAATAATGTATTTATTGAAGCGCTACTTCATAGGAAGGGTTGGTCAAAAAGTAGGCAGTAATATTTAGTAAATGCTGACCCCAACCCCCGACAACATGGGCTAGGATAACTTAGGTTTCGATGACACATAAATACATATTATAATAATGTATCTTTTGATGGGACTCTCCAACGAGCTCTCTCAACGACATCCCCATGTGAGCTCTCCCGACAACACACTCTTCACTCTTGTGAGATATATTGTGAGCTCTAGGGTTGAAGTCCTAAAAAACAATTATAATATGCTAAAGTTTCAAAGGAATTTGGGATAAAAAATTTCAATGGGTACTATAATTCCCAATGTACTTGGGAGGGGAGGAGGGAAATCCAAGAGAATAGGAAGGTTTTCCTAAATGTTAATTTTTCATGGAATTTACTATGAAGTAAATGTGAGGATCAATGGGGAGAAACATGGGAGAGGTCTCATGGGATATTATGTTGAGTTTTAATGAGTGAGGGGGAAATGTATAAATTTAAGTGAAAATAAAAAACAAATCAAATCAAATGAGAAAAATAAAGTATTTACAATCTAGGACTAGGATTTTGATAAGAAATAAAAACAAAATTAAGATGAAAATTAGAAGGAAAAAAGAAATGAATATATAAAAAAATGAAAATAATTTTTTTTTTAGTTTTACTGGTATATGAGAAAAAGAAGGATGTAAGTATTACATCTTAGGTTTTATGCAAAACAAATCATTTAAAAAATAGTTTGTTCATGTAACACAAATAGTTTATCCACGTAAAAACATATTTACCCCATGTAAAAATAAATATTTAAAGTGAACTTAGTTTTCCCCTATGTAAAAGTATCTAATGTAACTTTAGGGGAAAACCATGGGAAAATACCATGGGCAAATAAACCATGTGATTTTGCCAAAACCAAGGGAAAAATAGAAATAAATAATTACAAAAATTAATAAATAAAAATAAAAAGAAGTTAATATTAAACATAAAATATACAAAATATATACAAGCAATACAAAATAAAAATAAAAATACATTTATTAGTAAATTAGTCCAAAGTACACACAAGTCAGGGTTCCATGTCCATCATGGTTCCACCGGTTAAGGTTATGCTAGGAAGGTTCCACACCTAGGGGGACAAAATTAGGAATAAGGAATATCAGGTAGGTTTAAGAAACCAGGTGTCAAGGAGTGTATCTAGGTCATATGGTGATCAAGAATAGTGATATTCATCTACGACGAATGGAAAGCAATAAAGGGGAATACGACAACAATTCATGTGATGAATCAATGTCACAAGTAGGGATGAATGGTAAAAGGATATCAAAGCCAACCAGACCCATGACACAAGTCAATCTAGTCAAGATGAAAATCTCAAAGGGAAGACCTGGTAAGATCACAAAGATAAGGAATACGATCAAGTCAAGGAATAACTCCTTAAGCCAAAACACTATACATGATACAAATTGTGACAGATAGAGAGCACTCATTGGGGGAAGGTACAACAAGGGCCTACAACCAATAATCTCAATGTGTTTTTGTCCTTGGGAGCTTCATTCTTGAGGCAACTACAAGTAAAGGTGAGTCGCTTCCTCGGAGGGGAAGCCTGGTAAGGATCAAGGTCAAGGTTCTAAATAAGGATCAAGAGATTTCCCCACTTGCATTTCAAGTTTGTAATAGTCACGCAAATGAAGTGGACCTACGAACCTACTCCTACAAAACATAAAAATGAGATTAGTCATGTGATTAAAAGGAGACTTGCCAGTACACCATGAATATTATATTCTACGCCTTCAAGTAAATTTATAAATGAGTGTTAGGTTTCTTCAAAAATAATAATGGGTGGTTGTAGATAAGTTTCTTGATACTTCATGTGCCAAGTCTTAACTCAAAAGAAGGATTATAATGTTGTTATTCAAACTTAGAGTTTGAAACAAAAGAGTACGATCCATATGTGAAAGCATAAATATGAAGACATGAAGTACATCATGCAAAAAAGAGGATTTATAATTTCATTTATCCATTCAGAAAACATTCACCAAAAAATTCATTCAGGACAACCATTAATCAAGATCAAACCCCCAACTCCCTCAAATCAGATAAATAATAACATTAGGCTAGAGAAGTAGAGGATTAGGAATTAGGGATGAAAATTTTAGAAGGGGACCCTTTTCCTTTCGCTTGTAAAATCTAAAGTAAAGGGGGTTGTTGTTGTCTCAACACTATGGAACAACATGGAAGTAGAAAGGTACCCAAAGAAATGATAGTCATCATGGAAAAGTTGTGTGAGCATGAGGAAGCTTGTTATGTAGCAACATGGAATGTGAAAGGCACCCAATATAGAGGAACATCGAGGATTAAAATAAATGCATATAGATATTAGAGTAGCAGAGTGAAGACATGGAACCCAAGGAGAAACTAGAATCAAGATAGAGGATGAAGGGCCACAGTTGGACCCCATGTGAACATTTGATTACTAGGATGGATGGATGTTCATGCATGGTACTAGTTGTTGACTACATTCCTTAGTGGAACATATTATATGTCTTCTTCTCATGTTTTGGGGATGAAACATGTGAAAGAGTATGGAATGTAATGTACCTATAGAGGATAATAAGGGGTACTTAGGGAGGTATCGAAGGGGATGATGTATGTAATGTGAACATAATCATGGAATATGCCCACTTCGTACCCGATGGGTAATAAATAGGCCCACTAGCTACTTAAGAATAAATAATACAATAATAACGGGTAGTCGACATACACCCCTAGGAGTACTCATGAGAAAGTATAAAGACACATGAGGATCATTGTATCAAATATATTGATGTTAATTATTGTAGAAAGCATGACTTCTTGAATGATTCCTTCCATAAGGATTATTTGATGGGGTTACCCTACTTTTAATAGTTCTTCTCTATATTATGTTCTTTTGGTGTCAATACATTTAATATTTCTAAAGGGTATTGTCTCTCTTATAAATATCAAGGTTTACTACAATATGCCTAACTCAAAGGATCCTATATTGAAAGAAACAATGTTTATTTTGTAGGTGGTTTTGATTCCTCTATTTGGAAGGTGACTTATTAGAATGTTAAAAGTCCATTATGAATGTCTAAAAACATAATGGTTTTATTTCCTCTCCTTAGAAGGTGACTTATTAGATTATTAGAAGTCCTTTTTGAATGTTTGAAAAAATAATGAATTTTGTTCATCTATTACTCTCTAGAGCTCATATATTAGGGGGCATTTAACACCTCAATTTCAATTGCATACTAAAAAACTATGTTAATTTTGGAATGAGTTATGATTTGGTGTGCTTGACATGGAAAAGATTAAATTTACCTTAAAATTTTGGATAAATGTTAATTTTCATAGGTTACAACATTCCCTTATAAGCTCACATAGTTGCACTAAAAGAAAATTACTACTCATGTGGCTCTATTGATGAGGTCAAAATTGATCAAATATTGTGTCATGTTTTATATAATCTATATTCAACTTCGATTGAAGGGAGCATATTTTGGACTACGATTGTCGTTAGACCAAAACCTGTAGGCATTAATATTCGACACAATTGTCGGAGTTCGGATCCGCGAGAGGGGATTAACCCATGTTTTGAAACTCGTGGGAAGCACTGAACCCAATCTCCAACAATCCCCCCTAGCACATGTCGAGTGAGTTTCGAACTCGAGACCTTTCTCGATGATACCATTTTGGACTATGATTTTCATTACACCAAAACCCACATGAATTAATGTCCCCCACAATCACTAGAGTTATGATCCACGAGAGGGGATTAACCCATGTCACTAAACTCGCAAGGAGAACTAAACCAATATCCAACAACATACTCAAACCATGAATATTTCAAATTTTATGTAGAAGGTGCACCAATTCTTCACCAAAAACACTAAAATGAGTTTATTCTTCCTACGCATTGTTAAGGATATTTAAACACAATGTTAAGGACCTTTGAATTGAATCGTAAGGTTATGCTATTAAATTATTCTCATTAAGGGTCTCCTGCTTTTCACCTTTATTTCTACATTTTCGAATTTCTTGTTGAAGACCAAGGAGAAGAAGAAGCTTTGAAAAAATATTTTGGATTAAGAAAAAGAGAAAAGAAATGAACCCCATTCATAAAGTATTTGGAGTAGCCTCTTTATATGTGAAGTAACTCTCATTGTACAATTTTTCTTCGTGCTAATAAAAATCTCACTTCTTTTCTCCATTTACTTGTGTTCATTTATGTTTGTTTAATTACATTTGGTTTTACTAAAATTGAAGCAGATTAATGTTTCTATATTTTAAATAAGTTAGACTTAAGATTTACTAAACTAATGTTAGTTTTATCATTATTTGCATGTAAGTTTGTGTTGACTCAAAACACCCCTTTTGCAAATACCATTTTGCTTAGCACAACCATTAAATTGAAGACTTTTATAATATCCCCAAAAATATTAGAATATTAAATTCTAAGTGTACTTGGGAATAAATTTCCGTTTTTGGAAAATTTGGATTTGGAAATTATTTGCCATTTATGAAAAATCCGAATTTTGAATTTTATTATTGTAATTAATTATTTAATTACTGTTGGGCAAAGATTTGACTTGCCCAACTAACCTCTTTTATTTGACACATGTGGAAGACAAACTTTTTATAAATTAAATGTTGGAAAACAAATGGAACAACCAGGTTAAAAATAGTTGACCATGACTCCATGAGTGGGGAACATATTTGAGTTACTTCAAGGCTGATTTTTACAAGTGGAAAATGTGGGATTTGACCACTAGAAGCCCCTAAATATCAGGGATTTGTAAAGATGTGAATTTCTCAAGGAAGGAAGGAAAGACCTAGGCACAAGATGCAGATAAAAACAACATATGGAGGAGGTAGGAAAATGCTTAGTATGTTGGAGGAAGGAAATCTATTTTTGTTTTTATGAGCACTATGAGTATGAGGCATACGAATTTCTGAGCTGTGGATTGTGACTGTAGCTAAAGAGGATCATTTCAGTTTTCCCTTATGGACTCATGGTCAGGCTAGGGGGTGAACAGGGCAAGTGAACTTGGTTGTTCTGTTCTACGGTTGGGTGGAACATGTTCCATTTGTATCCCAGCATCATGTTTTCAGATATGTACCTTGGCTTGCATTCCTTGTCAATATTATGTTTGATTATTAATTGTTAGTAATGTGACAGGTTATGTAATGATGGTATATGTGTGTGTATGTGTGTGTGCTCACCTTGCAGAAATACAAAAACTATTGTATGTTCCTAGTAATCATTAAATAGGGTTATACATATATATATAAATGATTGTATATACACGCATATGTAATCATACATAAAGAAATGATAGAACTGTTGTATGTTCCTAGTGGTCATTAAACATGGTTATATAGATATAAATTATTGTAGATATATATACATGTGTTCATGCATAAAGGAAAAATAGAACTGCTTCTATGTTCCTATTGACCATTTATTTATATATGTTGAATTTCTATTCAGATCGGTATAACACCACATAGAATAGATAGAAAGAATAATAGTTTGAATACAACTTTCATTACTACAGAAATATAGTGGTGAACTCAAAGTATCTTACAAAATTAACCCTTGTATTCAATTGAGCATTGCTCAAAATATTATAGTATCATAGACCAAAGACTCCATAGTAACTTGTAATGTAAACAGAATTCTAAGAAATTCACAGAGAATCATGTTGTAATCGAAGTAAGGTACGCCTAGATCGGAACTCGAATACCTTTCAAGTAAGAGGTTTCCTCGATCCTCTTTCCTCGATTTCATAAACCTGCAAAAGGAGAAAAATGAGAGTTTAGTAATATATGCTAGCATTTTCATTCTATGGAAATTAAGTATAAAGAATAAGTCAAAGAAATACTTAGCTTGAGTTCGGTGAAGAACCAGATTGCCACTTGTGCTTGTGTGACAATCTATCCACGATCCAAAAGGGGGAGGAGTGAACCCAAAATCAGTTGATGGGTACCCTCGCAAAACAAAATAGGGGCCCATCATTAATTTAATGCAACCGTGCATAAATATTCACTTATAAAACAAATAAAGTGAAAGTAAATAACTACCATCGAATATAGATTGTGCATAGATTAAGAAAATAAGAAGCACACTTTTATTTTCTCCGAACCCTAGGTATTTTCACATTAAGTCTTTGAAATCTAAGAGGCGTATAGGGTGTGTTCTGTGTGTGTGTTCACATATTCATAATAGGGTTAACATTGATATATTTATCTATTTACAAAGAGCGTAGTTTTACGAATTTCCACAGAGTATATAATTACACAGAATGTAAATCTACAATTCCTACAAAGGATTAAGACTGCTATCGATAATTACATAGAGCGCAATTGCGAATCCCCACAAAGGGTAAGTAACGTGGTTGCATACATAGAGAAGGAATTACGATTTACAGAGTGTTGATATATATATTTTACACAGTGCAATCGCAAATCCCCATAGAGGGTAAGTAACGTGGTTGCATACATAGAGAAGGAATTACGATTTACAAAGTGTTGATATATATATATATATATATATATATATATATATATATATATATATATATATTNAGAGGGTAAGTAACGCTTTTGCATACACAGAGAATGAATTACGATTTACAGAGTGTTGATATATATATTTTACACAGCGTAATCACCAATCCCCATAGAGGGTAAGTAACCCTTTTGCATACACAGACAAGGAATTACGATTTACAAAGTGTTAATATATATATTTTACACAGAACAATCATGAATCCCCATAGAGGGTAAGTAACACTTTTGACTACATAGAGAAGGAATTACGATTTATAGAGTGTTGCTATATATTTTACACAATGTAATCACGAATCCCCATAGAGGGTAAGTAACGCTTTTCTATACATAGAGCATAAGTCAAAATTTATACAATGTTGATATATTATACACATAGCATAATTATGGATCCCCACAGAGGGTAAATGATGCTACTGTACACATAGAGCGTGAATTACGATCCCCACAGAGTGATAATATAGTTTACACAGAGCTTAATTACAAATTCCCGTAGAGGGATTTACAATATGATTTATAATTTTACATAGGACGAAATCCACGAAATTCCCACAGAGGAGTGATTTTACCTAGAATATAAATGGAGTAATTTCCCACAGAGGGTTATTGAATGTATATATGCGTAGATAGAAAATATGAGAATCCCTTACGGGGTTTGACAATAAACAAGTCGGGATAATAAAAGTCGACATAGTAAGTCTCAGGATTCTTAGGACGAGTTCCAGAACTAGTAGGGCTTTAACGGTCGAAAGAGATGGACCAGGGTTTGACCCTTAACACGTTTCGGGCCACGAAAGAAATATAACAAGTATGGGGCAATAGTTAACTGAGGAAAAATTTAATAAAATCCAGACTCGAACCTTAAACATAAGGTAACCTTGAGAGAAAAAATGCTTAAGTTGGTGCAGTGATAATACAATGAAAAACCTTAACAAATAGCGAAATGGGGAATCTCTTAAACATAGAGTAACCTCGAGAGAAAAACGCTTAAGGTGGCACAATGATAATGTTGAAATATTTTGTAACTGCAAAGAATATTATCATCCCCTTTTGTGGATAAAGCAAAAGATAACATATATATTGACAAGTCGACCTATTATGCCTAGACAAGACAAATGTAAATTAGAAAGGTAAAGTGGGCAGGTCGTCCCTAACCTAATTATTGGGGGGGCACAACTTGTATTTATAAGAGGCCTAACACCTCATTTGTATACACACTCATCAAGCTCTTTCTATCAATTGCTCAAGTCTGAGAGTGACGTAGCTACAAGGAGAACTGACACATCTACAAGGAAGAGTATCTCAGTAAAGGTGAAGTTTATCTTGGTGAAGGACTATCTTGGTATAAGTGGTGTGCTACTCTGTTTTGGTTAGGGTTTTTGGTGGATCTTCTGTTTGGTGAGATCTCTCTTGTGAGAGACACTGTACTTGGTTATTGAATCTATGTTAAAGAAGTTTTGCTGGTTTTTCTTCCCCTTGAGGGTTTCCCAGGATAAATGCTTGTGTACTCTTTGATTGTGTTTCTTTCAGTAAGATCCTTATTATCTTTTAATAATAACAGATTAAGAAATAAACTTTAACATGGTATCATAGCTAAGTTGAAGAGAGCATCTTTCACAGAAAAAGAAAAACGTCATGGTTGTCGTACAAGAAAATTAGGGCTTTTATTAAAGAGGAATTTCAGCCCAAAGATCATCTAGAAAAGTGCGCCCTAGCCTAAGGAACTCATTGGCACCTTCAGTGCACCTTTTCAGTGGATAGAACTCCCAAAAAGTGAAACCCTAGTTTTCACCAATACCAGAAGTTCCAAAAAACCAGAAGTACCAGGAAACTAGAAGTACCAGAAAACCAAAAGTACTAGAAAACTAGAAGCACCAGTCCATAAATCCGTTGATCCAGTTTCCAGGGTCAGAAATTGGAATTTTCAGAAAATGACTATACGAGCATACTCACCTCAGTCCATAGCATCTTTTGGTGAGTTCAGTTTTTCAGATCCAAGAAATTTGATTTTTTTATTATTTCTATAGCTCAGAGGGCTAGGGTTTCTATTGCAAGAAAGAATGGCTATCAGTATGAGGGTAGAAGACAGGTTGAAAGGATCTGGAAACTTCATATCTTGGAAGCATAGGTTTCATATGATTCTAGACGAGAATGATCTCCTAGAACATGTTACAGTGGGTATACCAGAACCAGAAGAAAGATAGAAAATGGTGGAGTCCATAAAGCCTCCCCACACAAAAACAAAAGATAAGTATTCATGTTTATTTTTAGTATCTTGTTTACTTTAATACTTTATCATTAGAAGTTAAATTTTTGTGAGAATGTTAATTAACCTCATTTTACTTCAGTGTCTATGCAGACTTGTCAAGGAAGTATCAAAGAAGAGGATAAAGAAAGAGATAAAATATTTATTTCAGGTATGATCACTCATGAGAGTGACAAAGGTATGTGTTTAGCTATGATAGTAAGGAAAAATTTGGTAATTTCATAGTTAGAGTGAAAAAGAGTTCAAAAGTATTATTCATGATTAGGGTTTTAGATGTGTACATGGTTGAACAAGTTTTACTTAAGAAAAGATGGGTACTACTCTGATAGAAATCATGATATAGTTTTATTTGATTACTGCTTATTGTTATTGACTGGTTGGCTAAGTGACATATCTCAAAAAGAATATTGTAAGTAAGTTTACAAGTCTCAGAAGAAAGAACTTATGCATCGACTTGCAGAAGTTAAACAAGATGAGAAGGACTTATGATATGGTGACAATTAGTAAAGATCGGATAGTATCTAGTATTTATATAGGAGTAGGAGGCTCCTAAAGATGCAAAACAGAAATGTTCAAGATGAAGAGAAATATGGATACTCAGATATAGTTGATGAAGATACAAGTAATTGTAGGTTGCTTCAGTACTGTTCTTATAGATGCAGAGGGAGAAGATTGATCCAGTATGAAGTCAAAAAGAAAGAAATGTTCGAACTCAAGAAGTCACCCAGGATATTACAAAAGAGAACTTCAAGGATGATGATTATCAGATGTTACACGATTAAGGAAGCTTTTAGTTTGGTGCAAGAGGGAGCTATGTCTCTGAGTTCAAAATGGAGGATCGTGATTTGGTGCAGTTAGGAAAGCATATGGATGCTGCCCAGATATTTTGATCAAGATGAAAGTTATCTAGTAGATGGATGGTGCCCAACAGATGGGTAGCATGGTATTATACAATGGAAATATTTTGGACCACAGTAGGATTTTTTCAGATCCCATAGCTAGACCTTCGCAGAGAAGGAATGAACAATCCCACAGGTAGACCTTCATAGAGAAGGAAAAGAGAAGAGACCTTCATAGAGAAAGGGAATGAGAAATTTTCCAAGGTTGGCCTATGTCCAAGTGTTGAGTTTTGGATACTCTAGGGACATGATAGAATACCCTCATAGAGAGGGGTGCTACCACCCTCGTAGAGAGGAGTGTGGATGTTTCTCCAAGGGGAAGCGGGCAAATACTCTCCTCTGGCCAAGGATTGAGTAGCCTGGAACACAAAACTTGACCATGTGGAATGGTTAGTTGGCTCTTGAGGTTTGTTTCGTGATCCTGTGTGGATCATGGAAAGGGAGTCTAGTCTTGCATAGGATAGCATCTTAGCTTCTCTATTTCATGTGGGATGATTAGGATTTAAGCTATGGTAGTAGTCCTCCCCAGTGGATGGGTGAGATAGATGACTACAAGAGAAGGGAGAACATAAAAGGAATGGAAAAACTCATAAAATATCTTATGTGTGAAGATAAGATATCTTTTGTGTGAAGATAAGAAAAAGTATCTTCTGCATGCAGATGAAAGAAAGAAAGAGTATCTTCTGTGTGAATATAAAGAGAGCAAAACTTCTTTAATATGAATTCATGGAGAACCAGTCAATGATCGTGATGCCAGATGACCAAGTGGATTATATTGATGCCTCTTGTTGCCCAATTGATAGTGTTATCCAGTTGATTTTGTTTCCTAGTTGATGATGTTGCCTAGTTGATAATTTTATCTAGTTGATGTTGTTGCCCAGTTGATGATGTTTCCCAGTTGATGTTGTTGTCCAGTTGATGATGATTATCTAGTTGATGATATTTCCCAGATAATATTGTTCAGTTGATAATGACATCCAATGACTTGTCAAAAGATAAAGAATATCCTTCTTGTTAAGAGGGAGTGTTGAAATATTGTGTAACTACAAAGAATATTCTTATCCCCTTTTGTGGATAAATAAAAAGATAAAATATATATCGACAAGTCGACCCTATTGTGCCTAGACAAGACAAATGTAAATTAGAAAGCTAAAGTGGACAGGTCAGCCCTGACCTAATTATTGGGGGGGCACAACTTGTATTTATAAGAGGCTTAGCACCTCATTTGTAGATACACTCATCAAGCTCTCTCTATTAAGTGCGCAAGTCTGAGAGTGATGCAGCTACAAGGAAGAGCATCTCAGTAAAGGTGAAGGTTATCTTGGTGAAGGACTATCTTGGTCTAAGTGGTGCACTATTATGTTCTGGTTAGGGTTTCTGGTGGATCTTCTGTTTGGTGAGATATATCTTGTGACAGACACTTTACTTGGTTATTAAATCCATGTTAAAGAACTTTTGCTCGGGTTTCTTCCCCTTGAGGGTTTCCTAGGATAAATGCTTGTGTACTCTGTGATTGTGTTTCTTTCAGTAAGATCCTTATTATGCTGTAATAATAATAGATTAAGAAAGAAAATTTAATAGATAATGCAATAAATAATCTTAATAGAGAGAGAAATGGGGAGTCTCTTAAACATAAAGTAACCTCAGGAGAAAAACGCTTAAGGTGGCGCAATGACAATATAGTGAAAAACCTTAACAGAGAGCGAAAAGGGGATTTTGTCCATAGACCTCTCTTATATTACATTACATCAAATAGAGTATTCATTCACAATGTACATATGCAACAAAGTTATTTTACTTTCCTGGAGCATAGGAGCACCATAGATGTGTCACCTCCTCCCATCTTTTACCAGGGCCGAGCTTCCTAAGTCGGTGGTCATACAAAGAAGGGGAAAACATGAGTGTACAGCGCGAAAGGCATTTTCTCATTTCATCAGAGAGACAAAATGTTACAAGACCAAAGGGGAAAACAATGGACGATTGTTACCTCGGGGCCTCATTAGAGGAGTAATGCATTAAGTACGCGCCAGTTCCTCTGCCATGTGAAACTGTGGAGGTGGAAAGCTTGCGTTGGACGCAGTGGATTAAGTTTCAAGTCTGGGAGGTACAATTTAGGTGTCTCCATTAATAAAATAGCCAGGGGTTAAATGCCTACGGGATCCAGACTGACATCCTCCATTAAAACAAATTCAAACCAATTTATTTTTTATTCGTGTTTCCAGTCAGGTAGGGTTACAAGCTTTATGTATGTATTGGTATATGTTCGCTACTTTATGCTAAGGGCATACATCGTTGGTTCCAACACTTTAGTCCTTATGTTAAACGATAGGTATATCGTTGGGGATATTGTTAGTGTTTTAACAGTTTGCATGTTAAGCGATAGGCGCATCACTTAGGCTATAGTCATACGTGTTGAAGAATCCATATAATAGATTGTATGTTAAACTTTATGCAATGTTATGGATAGGGTTAGTTTTATATATTAAACGATATAGTTATGTTATGGATACTGTTAGTATATAGTATCCATGAGATAGATTACACGGTAAAAAATATATGTATAAATATGTCGATATGGATAGAGTTAAGGTTATGATATCTATAGGTTAGTCTATGTGATAAACTATATATTTATACCTATTGACATGGATAGTGTCAGTTCTATGGAATCCATATGATAGTTTACATGCTACACTATATGTATGTATATCATTATGGATAAGTGCTAATTGTTATGGATAGACTATATGATAGTCTTTAGTCTTTAGTTTATTACACACTGTAATTTTTGGATAGCATGACTTAACACATACATTGTAGATATTCTAAGGGTAGTGATAGCCTTGGTCACAATTGTCTTAATTACAAATAAGTATATGATTCTAAATTCAATAGTGACGATAAATCTACTCTACATGCAATAAAGGAAATAAATATATGTTTTGATCAAATGTTGAAGAGTCGAAGAGTTTTAATATCCCCTAACATTTTTTTTTTTATTTTTTTATTTTGGAAAATTTGGGGTACATTACAACTTTTCAAGACTTTTCAAAAAGTGACCCACAAAAAGTCTTCCACAATTTATATTAAACCATAGTTTTTATTATTACTTACTTGTAAAATAGAGAAAAGTCACTATTGATAATGTTTTAAGACTCATTACAGACGATTCTCCCGTCAACATTTCTAGCAGATTACACAACATTTGTTTTCGAATAAAATAAGCTAAAACGGAAATACTAACATCTATTACATAGTCACAATAATAAATAAACAGATGTAAAGACATTAAAAATATGCAAAGCACAAATCAAGTATGTTAAACAATATTATAAACATAATAACGCTTGCATTACTATGTATGAAAAAATTATTGGTTCAAAGGATTTATTGAAAATCAAAACTATGTATATTATAATGTTGTATTTATTTACATCTAAATGGGTTGGATATAATGGAAAAAAGATAGGAGTCTTTTATTATTGGGCAAGGTTTAATTTTCAAAAGAGATTTTCTTGGAGCCATGGCGTTACTTTGAAGTAGTGGATATCATCATGTAAATGAAACATCCTTTTTTCATTTTCATTGGTGTACTTAGTGGGTACCATCCTCCTTAATTCCCTTTTTCATTTTCATTGGCCTACTAGCAGGTACAATCCCCCCTGAAATGAATAAAAGTATTGTATTGAGGGTACCATCCTCAAAATGAAAACAAGTATTGTATTTTATCGTGGAGTTCCCTTTATCATTTTCATTAGTCTACTAGTGGATACCATCCTCTATAGTTCCTTTTTTCTTTTTCATTAGCCTACTAGTAGATACCATCCTCCTTGAAATGAAAGAAAGTATCATATTTTGTCATCAAGTTCCCTTTTTCATTTTCATTGGCCTACATTAACAAAACATAAAAAAATGATATTGAAAATGAATGTAAACCAAAATCACGATCTCAACCTCATATCATTACCAATTCTTAAAGCACCCTCTATCCAATAATCTCATAACCATTATGTAAATAATTTCAATTTAAATAATTTCAATTTTGGATAATTAAAATTGTTTCACTCTATAAACTCTATCCAATAATCTTATAACCATTATGTAAATAATTTCAATTTTGGATAATTAAAATTGTTTCACTCTATAAACTAATGTAGATCCATTTTCCATTTTCATTAACCTATTTTAATAGAACATTTTCATTTTTATTGGCTTACTTTAACAAAAACAAGGAAAATGATATTGGAAAGGAATGTAAACCAAGATAGTGCTCTCAACCTCATATCATGACCAATTCTTAAAGAACCTTTTATCAACCATATTCAATAATCACATAATAAGATGTAAATAATTTTAAGTTTACATAATTGAAATTGTCTCACTATATAAACTAGTGTAGATTTATCTTAATTCTATATGTATCATGGATCAATTCTTAAAACACCTTCTATCAACCATATTCAATAATCAAATCACATAATAAGATGTAAATAATTTTAAGTTTATATAATTGAAATTGTCTCACTATGTAAACTAGTGTAGATTTATCTTAATTATGTATGTATCATGGCTGGGTTGTGACAACAAAATTCACAGGACTTCCAATCGTTTGTATTTCCATTGCCTTGAAAACGTTGAGTTATTTCCTTTTTAAATGTAGAAGCGCCCTAGGGGGTTTTTGAGACTGGTGTAACGATTTATCCATTTACTAAGCATTAACGAGATACCATTGCCCCCTTTCATTTCATTCTTATGTACTATTGTGCATGATGTATCTTCATTATTTTCTATGTTCTCTAATTTGGATATTTGTAAGTTACGTTTAACAATTGGTATCAGAGGGAAGGAAGAAACCATGCAAAATTTAAACTGTTTGGTTGTGTGAGAGAGGACAAGGGCTAAACCAAAGGTGAAGGATGCGCTAAACGAGTGTACATTCATCTTAATTATGTGTGTATCATGGCTGGGTTGTGACAACAAAATTCACAGGACTTCCAAATGTTTGTCTTTCCATTGCCTTGAAAACATTTGAGTTATTTCCTTTTTAAATGTAGAAACACAAACGTTTGTCTTTCCATTGCCTTGAAAACGTTTGAGTTATTTCCTTTTTAAATGTAGAAACGCGCCAGGAGCTTCTTGAGACTGGTGTAACCATTTATCCATTGAATGAGCATTAATGAGATAGCATTGCCCCCTTTCATTTCATTCTTATGTAATACTGTGTGATGTATCTTCATTACTTTCTTTGTTTTCTAATTTGGATATTTGTAAGCTACGTCAACAATTAGTATCAGAGCTAAGGAAGAAACCATGCAAAATCCTTATGTAATACTGTGTGATGTATCTTCATTACTTTCTCTGTTTTCTAATTTGGATATTTGTAAGCTACGTAAACAATTGGTATCAGAGCTAAGGAAGAAACCATGTGAAATCCTTATGTAATACTGTGTGATGTATCTTCATTACTTTGTTTGTTTTTTAATTTGGATATTTGTAAGCTACATAAACAATTGGTATCAGAGCTAAGGAAGAAACCATGTGAAATCCTTATGTAATATTGTGTGATGTATCTTCATTACTTTGTTTGTTTTTTAATTTGGATATTTTTAAGCTATGTAAACAATTGGTATCAGATCTGAGGAAGAAACCATGTTATATCTGAGTTGCTTGGCCATGTGAGAGAGTACTTTCTCTGTTCTCTAATTTGGATATTTGTAAGCTACATAAACAATTGGTATCAAAGCTAAGGAAGAAACAATGTGAAATTTGAACTCCCTGGCCGTGTGAGAGTACTTTCTCTGTTCTCTAATTTGAATATTTGTAAGCTACGTAAACAATTGGTATCAGAGCTAAGGAAGAAACCATGAAAAATCTGAATTGTCTGGCCGTGTGAGAGAGGACGAGGGCTAAACCAGAGGTGAAGGATGCGCATAGGGTTTCTGGTTTGGAGAAGAATGACGTTAGGAAGCATGGTTGGAGAAGAATGACGTTAGGAGGCGTGAGGCAAGAACGACCTAGAAAACGCCTGAGAAACTGTTGAGGTCATGCGCAGAGGGGAAATCAAGAGGAGCCATATTTGTAAGCTACATTTAACAATTGGTATCAGAGCTAAGGAAGAAACCATGAGAAATCTGAACTACTTGGCCGTGTGAGAGAGGACAAGGGATAAACCAAAGGTGAAGGATGTGAAGAGGGTCTCTGGTTTGGAGAAGAATGAGGTTAGGAGGCATGAGGCAAGAACAAGCTAGAAAACACTCGAGAAACCGCTAAGGTCATGCGCAGAGGAGAAATCAAGGGGATCATGTCTAGGAGAGATCGTTGGTCGCAAAGCCGATGAAGAAACAATTGAGAGTTCCTCCGAATAGAGATTGTATACACTAAGCCACTAGGTAGTGGAACAAATTTACTTAACACCTTTTCCCTTCAGAAGCTGCCACATCAAGATCGTGGGTGAAACCTCGGTAAGCACCAGAAAGTGCTCATGAATTGGAGGGTCCTTCTCCTGTCTGCTTTTGATTCCCCTAGTGGAACTACTATGTGAAGGAGTGGTCATGGAGTCCCACAACGTTCCTGTAGAGGAAGGTAAACTGTCTCTCTAATTGTATGTTCGACTTGCAATCAATAAATCATGGTAGGCGACAATGAATCATAGAGTAGTGTATGGACGACAGATTCATTGACTGGATGATTGGAGAATGGAGGCATCGCGTAGGGACTATAGCGGCCGAGGTGAGAATCAATGGATTAATCTGGATTCTGTGTTCAGAGACGAAGATAAAGCCTTCTTAGGATGGGTTGTGGATAGACTTATGGTTAATAAGTTGCAAACCTATTGTTTGTAAGATGTCATTCAATGGATTAATGTGGAACAATGGTGTATTCCACTACCTAAACTAATTGGTAGATAAGTGGGAAGGATGTCATATGGCAACTTAATACCTGGATCCTTTATTCTCATTGATGGTGCAGTAGTCGAAGTGGTGATGGTAATTAGGCCTGGAATTTCAATTTTACACTGTCTGTCAAGTGAAAATTTGAAGACGGCCAATGTTTTTTCATGCTCGTCACTTTACTTTTTATACATAATCTTGAGTGTAAAAATATTTTTTATTGTTCTGTGCAAATTTCATCTTCATAAATTTTTTATTGTTCTGTTCATATAACACTGAATAGGATTAGATCTGGCATTTGTTTATCTATATTTTGGTGACCAGTGGTATGGACTCATTTATTGGCATTTTCTTCTATAAAACTACCTTCAAGTAGGTTGCGTATAACCCAAGTGGGTAACCCTATATTATATGTCGGTAACCCTATAGTCCACATACCCATTAATTTTTTTTACGAGTAATCGATAGAGTTACACATCAATTTGACAGGCGGATCATTTTAATGCAAGTCAATGATGACGTGTGGGTTTTACATAAAAGTGTCAAATACGGGTTGCAGGACCAAAGACGGGTTGTAGCCCATCAAATTCTTGGACTGATGGTAATGGCCTCTACTCATATATGAAGAAGAAGTCAGGGAAGTGAAAGATTGTGTGCAGATTTTGGAGAGTCGCCCGACCAATGGTGGGTTTGTTATCTGTCTTACGAGAAAGTTATTATAGTAAATGTTATATTGAATACTCAATGTCGGTGTCAGGTGGATTGTTTGGAGGAGGGCCAGTTTTGGTTTTTGGTTGGCCAACCATTGAATCCTGCCAAAAGAAGCACAAATTTAACCTAAGAAAATCTCTAGCAAGAGGAAAGTTCAAGAAGTTTCTAAGAATGCATTTAAAGTGTTTTATGGAATGTCTAAACGAGTCGGAATGAGTTGTGGGAGGAGTTAAAGTTAGATTATCTCAATTATGAAATATCACCAGTAAAGTCTAGACAACTTAGGTGATAAGTGCGGACCATGTGGTATTCTCAGATACCATGACTTTTGAGGGAGATTTGGCTAGATTTGGTTATGGGAAACCCAGAGGGGAAGGGGGGGCATGTTTTATTTTGGATCCCATGGATTGGATACTCCATTGTTGGTTATGGTGATGGAGCTAAGGGAGGCATATTGTGGGATCCCACTATCCACAAATCATCAATAGCAGAGATATGTACAATGAGAAGCTATTTAGGATTGCAAAGGGAGATTTGTTTTCAAACTTGAGGAATCATTGTATGGCCTTAGGTACCTAGGCAATGGTACAAGATATGTGATTCCTTCATGGTGAGCCAAGTTTCTTAATAAGTGAGTATGATCATTGTGTTTATTGGGTATTCATTATCTTGGTGTTATGTTGATGATATGTCTCATGCAAGCAAAGAATGTTGAGGTCACCGTGTTAAAGGATGAGTTGGCTAGGACTTTTGATGAAGGATCTAGGAGCAATAAAACAAATCTTGGGCATAGGAGTATACATAGATAGGAAAAATGGTAAGTTGTGATTGTCATTGATGAGGTTCAATATGAACTTTGTGAAACCAATAAATATCACTTTATCTTTCCATTGTAATATTTCTTCAAGTGTATGCCCTAGTGGTAAGGAAGAAATGATTATATGTCTCATGTACCTTATGTAAATGCAGTAAGAAGGTTGATGATTGCGATGGAATGTTCAAATATTTCATATGCAGTGGGTGTTGTTAATGGACACATGGAAAAACCAGGTAAAGAGTATGTAAATGGGTGCTTAGATACCTTAGAACCATGAGTATCACCTATAGTGGTTGTAGCTATTTAGTTTGTGGTTATGTTGATTCAATGGAAGTGGAGTTGTCCATACTGGAGCAAATTGTGCAAACATGTTCACGCAAACACTATTGTTAGGGAAGCTATGGTTGGGTTTGGCTTCTCTGTAGTAAAGGTGATGATTGATTAGTTGGGCAGGGTATCAAGAAAATTGTTGTGAAGGTAGAGATTGTTGGGTTGTGACATCTCATATCCTTGCCTTTACAATTCGCAAGACTCCCTAGCGTTTGAATTTCCATTGCCTTGAAAACGCTTGAGTTATTTCATGTTTAATTGTAGAAGCCCATGACGGGCTTCTTGAGAATGGTGTAACCATTTCTCAATTGGTTGAGCATTAATGAGATATCATTGCCCCCACTTCATTCTTATGTACTATGTGTGATGTATCTTCTTTATTTTGTTTGTTATCTAATCTCGGTATTTGTAGAATAAGATTAACATTCACGAGATGAGAGTGATCAAATCAAATTCCTTGAGGTTGCAAACATTTCCTTTAGTTCTTTTAATTTAGAAAAAAAAATCACCTTGAGAGACTTGATCCCTCTAGGGTCAAAAAATCACCTTGAGAGACTTGATCCCTCTAGGGTCTCTCTCTCTCTCTCTCTCTCTCTCTCTCTCACACACACACACACATATATATCATGAGATGAGAGTGATCAAATCAAATTCCTTGAGGTTGCAAACATTTCCTTTAGTTCTTTTAATTTAAAAAAAAAATTCACCTTGAGAGACTTGATCCCTCTAGGTACACACACACATATATATATATATATATATATATATATATATATATAAGAAATATACCACCTGTCAACTCTACGTTAAGCATATAAGAAATTACACATCTAATTGATATGTGTCAACTCCATATTAAACATTGAAGAAATTATATTAAACATTGAAGAAATTAAAAATTAGAAAAAACATATACTTTCAATTACTTTATCTTTATAGTGAGTTGACATAAAAGTATTTTACTTATGCTAACAAAAAAGGAATTACAATTAATTATTTCTTACAATCCAACTGATAGCCTAATTTGAAGAAGGTTGACTTGTTACAACAAATTACGTCTCCGAACACACCAGCTGTGCACGGAAAGCCGTCGGACTCGGACGGAAAGCTAGGAGTTTCTTTATTAGGCAGCGCATGTTCGATTGGTGCACCACCGCTAACATTTTTCGTTCGTTTTTATGAAGTCTCTATGGAATCGAAGGGGTCGCCGTTAATCGTAACCTTCTTTCACCTGAAAGTTCTTTAGCAAACCTGC
>ML821059.1:152903-176907 GCA_009831015.1 Picea engelmannii | reverse complement strand
TTTTTGAGCATTTTGGATCCTCTTGGATCTCTTTGAGTGTTTTGGATCCTCTTGGATCACACCTTCCCACTGAAGAACATTTGGTCCTAAAAAAGTATGGATTATTCATCAAATCAGTTGTGATAAATCTTCTTCACTCTTCCACCTTATTGAATATCTCTTCATGGATTATTCAACAACTTAGTGATGATAAATATTTTTCACTCTTCAACCTTGTTGAAATTTACTTGGACTAATTTCCATTTCAGCCTTGAAATTTTCCTTGGATCTTCATCTTGGATATGGATTTGATCTCCTTATCAAAATTCCAAAATATCAAGGAAACCAATCTAGATCAATGTACTTCTTTCTGCTTTTCTGGAACATGGATCTGACTCTAGCTCTTGGCAATAATTATGACTCTAGTTCTTGCTTATGGCTATATGCATTAGTTTATGGCTATATATATATAGCATCGTTTCTTGATAATTGATTCCTTAATTACATAAGTGTACTCACTAAATCTCTTCTCCGAAAAATCCATATCTGAATTCTGACTCAACATTCACTCCCATCTCCTCCTCTCTTCTTGAATATATTCCATCTCGACAATCATAAAACCAAGTTGAATGTTGATATATGCCTCACCCATCCTAGATTAACTGTTCCTATACTACTGATGTATCTGTAGGAGTCTCTGAATGGATTCCCTTCTCATTTCCTCTCCCCTGCCTTGAAAGAAAAAACCAAAACATGTTTTCCACAAACATATGTACTGTTTGAATTACTGATGCACAAGGTATACACCATACAAGAACATGGAATAACATCTTGGAGATGTTCATAGAATATAACATACATTTTACATAAATGGTTTACCTCCTTTATTTACACAAAGACTATTTATTTACTAGCTCTAGGAAGGATTGCATAGATATTATGCTCTTCCCACTCTCGATCTACATGTTCCAAATCCTAGTTTCTTCCATTCTTTCACCTTTGTACTTCATAATAAGAATGTTATTACATAGGAAATTCGATCAATATGCAGTTCATAAGATGATAATTACAACAATTTTCTACACTATTGTCGAAAGGCTTTAGAAATCCCTATAAGACTTCTCTCACTATCTAATTCTCCAAGAGTGGCTAATAAAATCCCCTATTACAACAATGAAAACATAATTTAGAAGGTATTTACATATGCATACTTACTTTTATATTTACATATTTACAAACTACTTTTCCAAAATGGAATATTTTATTGATACCTATCCAGGGATGGGATATGTGGCTTCTTCATGGACTCATTCTTCCAATAGTGTTGGAAGGAGTTTCACAACTTCCTATCTCTAACAATGAATCTGAATCTGACATTGAATCCAAGAAACCACTGCATCCAATTATAGGTCATCCAAGTAACCTATATAGTCTCTCCTTTATGACACCAAGCACCACCATTGTGTTCTGAGTATCTTTCTATGAATACACAAGTACCTGTCCATCTTGGAATGTAACTGCATATCCTTCATGTTCAAAAGATGAAATTGAGAGTAAGTTTACTTTCAACTCTAGAACATATAGCATATGTTATATTTCCATAAATCCTCTTGATTCGAGTTGAAATCTCACATAACTGACTCCTCTTACTGCTTGTCTGGTGTTAGTCCTAGATCCCACATAACAGTCTGTGTCAATTTCAGATAAAGTAAGCAATATTGATCTCATTCATATCATGTGGTGAGATGAGCCATTGTCCATGAACCATACCTCTATGTCTTCATACACTATACTGTTAAGACAAGCCATCGATAAGAATTCTCTCCCAAATCTATCAATAATATTATCAACTTTTGTTGAGGCTGCTACCTGTCTTGTTGTAAGTGCCTTTACATATTCTTGGTTCTTCTTCGGACATAAGTCTAGATGAAGTGTCCAACAATTCTCAATATGATTTCCACTCTTACCATAATGAGAGTAGAATTTCTTGTTCCTATCCTGGAACCACAATCCTTTCTTTTCACTTTCCCTATTCTTTTGTCTTGGAAAATGACCTTTTCTTTTAGCCTCTTTCTTTGATCGATTCTCCTACAAGGATTGTATATTTCAACATTTCACCATACAATGGGCATTAGATCCATATAAAACACATGGATATGTATACCATAAATTCATACCAATTTTACTGATGGGAAGTGTCTTAATTCCTTCATTAGAATGCTCATCTCTTCCTAAAGAAGCTTTGAATTTGATGCCTTTCCTTGGGATGGAAGGTAAGACCAATTTTTTATGAAGGACCTATTCATTTGAACTTCTCCTTACTTTAGCCATCCTAGAGAATTCTCCATCTTGATGGGGAGAAGAAGAACTCGATGAATCATCTTCCTCGGTTACTACCTGTAAACCTTTTATAGGAGGCCGTCTCTCTTGAATATGAGACCTTTCCTTCTCCACTTTCCCAGCTCCATGGAATTGTGCCAATATCTGGTCCTTAGCCTGCAACTCTCTTTCCAATTCATGAGTAATACCTCTAAGGAATTCTTCATGACATATCAATTGATATTGGAGACTCTGCTTCTCCTCCTCAAGAGATTGTAGTTTCATCCTCAATTCAGAATTATCCTTCTGAATCTATAGGTTCATGTCCTTTTGTAGTCTTACTTTCATGAGAACTTAACTCATGGTGTCCTTTGCAACCAAGAGATCTGTATTCTCAAAATGAGTCTTCAAACACCTTCACCAAGCTTGAGTCTTGGATCTCATCACATTCACTTGCAAATACTTGTTAGAACTAGCTCTGATAACACTTGATCCAAAAATCCTTAGATGTCGAAACAATATTTAAGCACACTTCAACATCTAACTTGTTTCATAATTATTTTTGATCATCTTTTGACATATTTGAATAACACATGTGAATCTTATTACTTATCCAAAACTTCATAAAATGATGAATAACTTGCAGAATAATGAGGTATAACACAACACAAAAATAAAATAACTATGAAGATAAGATTGATGACAGATTTCACCCCTCCCGGGCTACATCTCTGGGTTCCTTTTCAATAGTGAGACCACTCTTCATTAATCTCAAATGTAAAAAAATACAATGAAATGGACTTACAAGGCTAATATTTAAGTTACTCTTTAATTATGTTTCTCAACCTTATAAATAGAGTTTACCATTGAATTCCTCTCGAAATTCTGAGAAAAATGAGTATAAAATAAACTATGTTATGAACAAGTTCAAAATGACCCTCTTTTTCACGCAAAAAATGTGCTAAAATGATCATACAAGGAAATCTGAAATAAGACATTCATAGACAACATCTTAGCACAAAAAAAACATCACCATCATGCTCCTTTCGAAAAACTGATAAGACTAAGTATAAACATGACTATGTTTGGACAAAGGGCTCAATTACACGCAAAATGATGCAACACCATAACTAGGAACCTCTTGGAACACATTCCAATGCACCATACTGTGCCCTGCATGTAATTCCATGTACCTATCTCAAGTTTTGTGCCCAGTTCGTGCCCAGTTTAAATATCCTAGGTCAGCCAAAACCATGGCCCGACCTTAGTGGTGACTTGGCATCAAATTAATTATATTTTGGTTTGTGGTTATAACCAATTGGAGTTGGTGGTGTAATGGTAGGCGCTTTGTATGAATTCATTGGCATAGTTGGTGGAAGGTCCAAAGTTCAAGCTCCATGGACTCCATATTTAATATATATGTGTTATATATAGTTTAACCATGGATATAGTCCCTCCCTTTGGGGCCTTTTTGTTCAATCCCCAAGCCAACTTGGTCTTCTGGAAGGTGCCACTTGATGCCTCCTGGTTGGTCCATGTGGCAACCTATTATTGGTGGTTGTACACCTTGCCACATGGAACTACCAGATTGGGCCATGTGTGTTACAACCTTCCATGTAACTGTTGACTGTTCTACTAAGCTACCTACACCTCTCCACCACGTCATCATACAGTGGGCCATGTGTCACCCTACCAGTGGTGCCACATGGACCATACAACCTACCACATCATCTAAAAAGATGACACATAGATGTTTCCAACTGGTCCAACTGGATGCTAATTTTTCCAAATCTAGGAGACACATGGAAGCTCTTGGTGCTTCCACATCAACATGCTGACATCATCTATCTACATGTTAGTCTCTGATATTTCCACTTGTCGTACGATTGCTAATGTCATCTTGCCATGTCGATTGTATGGAAAAACACATGTCATCCTCTAATTCATCCAACTCATATGTACATATTCCACATGTTAGTATGTTGTGATGACACATCATCTTGCTGACATCATCTATATAGATTACCCTGTCATCATTTCCCCTTATTGTTTCCAAAACTTTGAAAGGACATAACTTTCTCATATGGAGTCTGTTTGAGGCAATTCATGCATCATTGGAAATCTCTCATCAAGATCTACACAATGAAGTCATTTTCAAGAGAATTTTAGATAATCAATATTTGAGCATTTTGGATCCTCCTAGACCTCTTTGAGTGTTCTGGATCCTCCTAGATCAATTTGGCACAGGAGCCTTGCGCTATGTCAACACTCAAAGTTCTACAACATTTTCCTATTGAATATTATTATTATTATTGTTCTATAGAGGAATATAATATTATTATGTTTAAACTAGAATATTTCAAACCAAGGCTCTCCCAACAGCTTGCATTCCAAATCCACACCATTGTTCATGGGAATAATATTCCTCATACTATTTTAGATGAAGGAGCCTCAACTTGTGTCATGTCCTTATCCTGTTGGAGGGCCATTAGATATCCTGACCTCAACAAGTTTCCCACTACCCTCAAAGAATTTGATGGATGTGTCTTCCAACCTTACAGACTCTTGCACTCTTTAGCCACAGAGTTGGGGGGAAAATCCATTTCTATTGAGGTGGAATTGGCCAATGCACCCATGGACTATAACATGTTTCTTGGTTGTATTTAGTTTTATGCAATGACCACTGTCGCATCTTCGATATTTTGCCTCTTGCAATTCCCTCACCAAGGGAATATTGTGACCATTGACCAACTTGATTAATGCACACTTGATATTTGTAACCACATTACTAATAATATCTATTTTCTAGGACATTCCAATCTTAAGTATAAGAGTGCAAGGGTAGGTCTCCCTAAGGATTCCTTGCTCATGGGAATTTTTCTCTTGCATTCCCCTGGACTCCCACATCACGTTTCCATGATAAACATGATTTCGACTATGGTTCAACAATCCCCTAAATCATTTGATCCTTGGGTAATACTTAGCCCATATGAAATTGAATCACTTGGTGACAACATGCCATTTAGTCTAGTAGAGGATGCATATCATGTGATTCAATCTGCCTCCTACATCCTATATTATGATGAACAATATCTCATGGCATCGAATCCATACTCTCTACCATCCTGGATAGACTCCTCTCTGCCCTATTTTAATTATCTCATACAAAATTTCCCATCAGATGAGTCCATAATGGAGATTTTGAGCCTATAAGAGTCACTCTGGGAAGATTATCATCATTGATCATATTTCCTTCCACATATGGATACGTTAGAGAAAAAAATTAAATCCATTGTTCCACTTGATATTGTCGCAAACCATCAATCCCCCATTCTTACTCATGACACTGTATCTAAAGGGAATTTAGGGAACATCACACCTACCATTTCTCTTGACATATCACTACATCCTTGGAACATATTCAACTTGGCCAACATTTCTCACCTCAAGATATTAAAGCTTATATGGAATTGTTTAAATAATTCTACAATGTTTTGACTTGGAGATATGAAGAAATTCTAGGTATTGATCCCTCCATTATTGTTCATGAGATAAAAACCTACCCATGGGAAAAACTTGTATGAAATAAAATCATCATGGTTCACCCTCAAAATACTGCGACCATTAAGGAAGAAGTTGAAAAAATATTTAAATATGGGTTTATTTATATTGTACCGTTAACAAAGTGGGTGTCCAACATCGTTGCGGTTATGAAAAAACAAGGAACTTGCAGAGTTTGTGTCGATTACAGGGACCTTAACAAATTGTGTCCCAAATACAAGTATCCTACTCCCTTTATTTACCAAATCATTGATAATTGTGCCACAAGTGTTTTATTTTCATTGATGGATGGTTTTTCTTGATAGAATCATATTGATATACTCCTGTTCGACTAGCACAAGATGACCTTCATATTCCCCTGGGTGAAATTTTATTATCACAAACTACACTTTGGCCTTAAAAAAATTGGGGCCACTTTCCATCAGGCCATGTCGTATGCATGTTATGATATCAAGCATATTATAGATCCTTACCTCGATGATTTACCTACCCATTCAACTCATCGAGAGGAACATATTGAGAATTTTAGAGCTATTTTTCTTCGATGCTGCAACTATAAGTGTATATTTTGTGTTGAAACCAGAAGAATCCTGGGCTTCATTGTCTCCAAAGATGGGATTCAAGTTGATCCCTTAAACATTGAGGCTATCTTATTATTACCTCCTCCAACAACCCTCCACCAACTTCAAAGTTTGCAAGGGAAGGAAAACTTCTTCTGTCGCTTTATTCATAATTATGAAGAGGTTACAAAAGGATTTATGCATTTGTTTTAAAAGTATATGCATTTCATTTGGGATGACCAAGCCCAACGATAGTGTTGGCATAGGGGAAAACCCAGGGTTCAATGCTTCAAAAATGCACCAACAAAACCCTAACTACTAGCCCTTTCGGCAACACCTGCGAAGCAGATGAAGTCTCACCCGAGGTAGAGGCAGGGGGGGTTGTAGGACTCAAGTGTCTACAACCTAGCTGGGACATAGATTTGTGATCACAATAATTGATAGAGCACTTAGAAATGAATATTCATCAATATTTGACCCTTATTCACATCATAGGTAAAAACCCTAATTATAGAACAACACAGTATTCATCAAGGTCTAAGCACATATATCCATTCAACAAATAACATCAGAATAGATCTAACTTTCATTCACATTGTTAAGAACTAAGATGCTACATCAGATGCATCTAACACAGATAAATATTATAGCACTAAGCATAGATCACATTGATAACATATCAAGCACATCACACAAAGAAACCAAAACACAGGATATACATGGTTCACCCCCAGCGTGGGGCTATGTCCACCAACTCTTCTCCTCTTTTATTGCCTTCTTCCAATCTTCTTACATGCACATAGCCACAAATCCAATTCCGCATAGGATAAGATATTTGTGTGCACCTCGCCAGATCCTCCTTCCTCGAGTTAGTTCCAAGCACCAAGAATTTACATAGTCTATGCACAAATCACTTACAAAACACTTGCACTTAGCTCTGCAAGTCTTAAAACATATTCTTTCACATAGCTAACATTATCACTAAGCCATCAACCTAATAGGTCTCAAGAACTTGACTCTTACTTACATCACCTAGCTACTTATTTATACATTAAAAAAGGGGCCTAAACATGGTTAAACCCATGGGACGATATCCCATACCCGTTACATAAACCCTAAACCCAAAAATTCTGCAAAAGGGGGTGAGATCCCGCGATCTCCGCTTAACCTGGGTGCTCTGTCTTCGACTAGCTTGTTGAAGTCCCAAAAATGGTCAAACACGACCAAGGTTCTCCAAAACTTGGTCAAGGGCCAACAGACCCCCAACAATCACCTGTGACTTGTTCCGAGTCACTATGATCTGGGAAATTCTACTTCGAAGGCCTCAATCTTGGCTCAAATTTCTTCTTCTCCAGATCCTCCTGCTCGACGAAATCCTGAATGACTTTCTCGGTGATAGGTCCTTCCAAGTGTTGTTCCACTGTGGTGACCACTTGTTCTAGTTGTGCACCTTGTCCCTCAATCTCCTCAAAAATTTTGCAGGCTTCTTCCTGTACCAGATGGAGTCTCTGAGTCGCTTCCATGACTCTACATTGGATGGCATGGACCTGTTGCTGAACTACGCATCCTGTGACCTTTTCATCTTCTCAACCACTAAAAGAAATTTCAGTTGCACTTTCACTGTCGATGCTTGTTGCTTTGCCTCCTAGAGTTGTGCTTCTAATGTTATTAGTTCTGGGTACTCTGTGAGGTGGTCATAGGTCTGCGCACTTCAGTTATTGAGTTGCTTGAATTCTAACACCAATGACTTGATTCTTTCGACTGCGCTTCGGGAAGTTTCTTCCCTCTGATCTCGCACTTCCTGCAGAGTGCTCGAAACTGCTTGCAATTCCAATTCTTTTACTCTTCCTTGAAGCTGTTGAATGGCTTTAGCGAGCTTCCCCACTTGGCTCTCAGCTGTCTCTTCTTCCATGAGTGCTAATATTGGCACGGATTGAAGTTCTTGAGTGGCTGCTTCTCTAACTTCTATCTGCTTCGATAAGCTAATATTTCTCTCTCTAGATCTTCTCTCTGTCCTCTTCAAAATTCGCTCGAAGGTCATGTTTCTCTTGCTGCACAACCCAACTTTTCTCTAGGGATTCCTCCTTTGCTTGCTTCAAGGCCTCTGTGGCCTATTCTTTTTCCTCTTGGACTCGACGAAGGTGGGCCTCTGTTGCATCTTCTAATCTGCGTATTTGGGTAGACTCATCTCCTACTTCTATAACCCTGATAAAAATGATGTAGTAGACACTGCGCAACTCAAATAGAGAGCATGTTGTACCCCTTTTAGCTCTACCTCGATCCTGTCATACATTGTCTCCTATTTTTCTTCATTTCACTGCAAAATGTCCTTTGAGGTATCTGATACAGCTACGATGATGAGGTCGATATCATCCATCGTAAGTACAGTTTGTAATTGAGGCTTATTTACTCGTGACTTCTTCCGTGTTGAGGGTTTCTTTGGAGAAACCTTTCTTTTCTTTGACATCTCGGCCTCTATAAGGGGATCTTTAGGTGGTGTCACTTCCCCCTGTTCCTGCTTGTCTTCTTCCCCTTCCTCTTCTTGGTTTACTTTGTCATCTCCTCCTCCTCCAGGTGACTCCGACGTAGTTTCCTCCGATGCGATTTTTATTTCTTGCACCTCTTCCTTCTTCTTCTTCTTCTTAGTGCTGCTAGGTCCATCATATTCTTCTCAGGTGACTACAGGACTTTCGATGATATCGGGGTTAGAGAGTTCTGTCTGCTCGATTGGTACAAGGAATTTAGTTGACCACTCCTTAGTTATCTCCTCCATGTCTTCATCAGTTAATTTATAGTACGACTGCAACTCCTCCTTGGTTTCATCCCTACGCGCAGTGATGTAAATGAAGTGCCTATTTGGGTGGAACTTTGCTAGTGGCCTGAATGGATGGAGTGTATTTAGAGTCATTCAGGGGAATGACTCAATGGATCACGTGAGCTGTAAGTAGTAAGTGTGGAAGAAAGTGTTCGACTACCACCGCTTAACCATATTTCTTGAGTACCACAAGGTTGTGAACCTTGTGACCAATGGTTCAGAGGGTTTGACTTCTGGGAAGGTTTCTCCCTCTAACATCTCCCAAGCAACAAAGGCAACGAGGATCAACAACCAGCTGAAGTGAAACACGTAGCCCTAGTCCTGTGCTTCTCAACAATCCTGCTCCAACTGGTTGACAAGGTAGGTCGCTCAGTTCATCTGAATCCCTTCAATGCACTTTCCTGTGAGGTCGACGATCAACCCTGTGAATTGCATTGGTCTATTCTTCCTGACGATATTTCCTGCTATCAGATGAAAATCTAGGTGCATTGCACCATTTTGGATGGAGGCTACCTTATATCCTCGCTTCCCCTTCTCTACATCTCCATAGGTGTCCTTTATTCACTGCGCCAGGGAATGATCTGCAGCCTTCCCTGGGTAAAAATCCTAAGGTTCCAGTTCCTACATGCTCAATCCAGTGATCTAGTGGATTATAGTCATATCTACAGTGATGCACCTATCCAACCACAGGTACCCTCCATGGAAGCATGACAGGAGGATTTTAATGCACACGTTAACCTCATAATGTCTGCCGAAGTGTGGTATCTTCATCAAATTAAGGATTGTTGATATCGCGATGTCCATGGTCCCCAACTGGGGGACTGTCTTCGACTTCCTCCCCATTGTCTTTGTCAAGTACTTATGTGGTGCAAACATTCCATAATTATTGCGGTCTTCTATGTTGAAACCACTGATCTTGAGCATCAGAATCTATCCCAACTACGGTCCAACTGCGTGTATCCCCTTCAGGAGGTTCGCACTGATCAGTGTATAGTCGAAATATCTCATGATTTTTTCACGACTAACTGCGCCAGCCAAAGGTGGGATATAGTCGGGAAAGACCGATGGTATGAGCTTCACATTTTCCAGGTTGTCGCAATGCTTACTTATTTTCTCTGTCATAGTTCCGAATGGCCGAGATTGATGTGTAGTCGACGGGTATGCTTGCAATCCTCTCATCGATGAGGCATGTTCTCCTATGGACATAACCTTCTCAACCATAAGGTCTATTAGGATCTCTGTGTCAGACTTCTCTACTATGCTAAGGCCATCTGACATGCACACTATAGATCAGATATATCAGATAGGTAGACAAACACTCAAGTTAAGAAAATCAGGTGGCGAGGTCTCAATAAGCACAACGTGGTAGTAATCATTTATCTATGGGCTTGAATATATCAGTTTGAAAAAGTGTCCCCCAGTGAGACATGCAACATACTAAATAGACAACGTTGTAATGAATTCCTCCAATGGGCAGGAATGCCTTAATCCATCCATTATGGTGTGGTCCCAACGGTCCAATGGCGATCTGTACGGAAATAAC
The DNA here is from genome assembly GCA_009831015.1 of Picea engelmannii. Classification (NCBI taxonomy): domain Eukaryota; kingdom Viridiplantae; phylum Streptophyta; class Pinopsida; order Pinales; family Pinaceae; genus Picea; species Picea engelmannii. Next base: position 166,130 of record ML821059.1, on the reverse strand, counting down.
TATGTTTCTATCCATTTTGGAGCATCGTTCTAATGGTTGGGACACCTCCAATGGTCATATTTCTTTGCCATGGCAAAGTTCTAGTCTGCGCTGTTCTGCTATTTTGACGAGGTTCAAGTTCTACAAGCCTTCCTTCTACGAAGTCCTCTCTGGAACCCCATGAAATTTTTATAGATTTGATTTCTTCTTACTGAGATTTCTTGCTTTCTTTCCTATGATCCGCGTCTCTGGATTCCTCTTTCCATTATTGTTCTTATATTCTCTTAGCATAGTAACTTCTCACTACTGAATGTGTTTCACAGGGTTCAAGGGTAATACTTCTTCTCTTACTTTTTCTGGAGTAGGTGCTCTTCTCTTCTGCATGGATAAGTTTTTTAAGCCTTCTTGTGTTCTTTCAACTTCGACAGCTAGGTCTCTGGCCCTCAGTTGCTTCGACTTGTCTTCCTGTTCTTCTATTAAGTGTGATATTCTCCTAGCCATGAAATCCCTTAGTTGTTTCTTTTTCTGTTCTATAGCTTCCTCTTCTTCTTTCCTTCAAATTTGATCTCTCTCAATCCAAGTCCTTCCTAACAAAAGTGAAAAAGGAGCGCTATTATCGAAAAAATTAATGACCTCAAATTCTTCTTTTATCGATGTTCCAGGAGCACTCATAGGTACATGAGTAAGTCTTCCACATAGGGTTATCATATTTCATTTAAACAATCCTATTCCCCCCCAATGAAGGAATCATAGTAGGCTTTCCCAAAATTTCCCAATTACTTTCTGGCATAATGTTCATCTGTGTTTCTGCATCCAATACAAAGTCTATGTCGAAGTCTCCTATTCTTGTTTCTATGCACTACTTCTCTTTTAAGATCTCTGGTAAATTGGTGTTTATGTGATCATTCATTGTTTCTTTCATTTGCAATAATATAGCCTCTGATTATTTCTGGTTCTATAGTATATTCTTAGTCTCTTGACCTTCTTCATGGTTTTGTTTTTTCATGTTCATCTTCTCAACTTTAGAAATCATTCTAGGAAAATCCAAAACTTCATGTCCAATAGCTTTTCAACAAAGAAAAATAGGACCTCTACCAGGGCATTCCTTAGCAAGATGTCCTGGTCTTCTGTAGCTATAACAAAGAGAAAATCCTCTCTTTCTCTTAAACAATCCCCAATCTTTCCTGTATTGTGCAATGGGATCATAGTGACGAACCTGTAAAAAATTCTTTCTAGGATCCTGCATTCACTTGTTAGTCCAAAAATTATTTCTATGCATAGGAATAACATATATTTCACTAACTTTATCAAATTTATTCAGATCAACTCTTTCTTCTATCCATGCCCTAGTTTTCAGATTAGGAAAAGATCTATCAAACATACCTAGATTCATACTTTCGAAACAAAAAATTCCACTTATCTTACCTTTATCAGAGCACAAAGACTTAAAATCTTACCTGTTTTCTTCAAATTCGGATCCCTTCTTAGCACAGAGCTTCGCAAGTCATGTATAATAATGCACACTACAAAAACAGATCTACGCACAAATCTTTCTCTTTTCTTCATTTCCCAACAATCATAGTTTCAGGTCTCGACAATGGAACCATTTGTTAGCATAGGGGTAGACCCAAGGTTCAATGCTTCAACAACACACCAACAAAACCCTAACTATATGCCCTTTCGACAACACCTGCGAAGCAGATGAAGTCTTACCCGATGTAGAGGTAGGGGGGTTGTAGGACTCAAGTGTCTACAACCTAGCTAGGACACAGATCTATGATCAAAATACTTAACAGAGAACTTAGAAATTAACATTCATCAGTCTTTGACCCTTATTCACATCGTAGGTAAAAACCCTAATTACAAAACAACGTAGTATTCATCAAGGTCTAGTAATCCATCGGCCTACTAGGTCTCAAGAACTTGACTCTTACTTACATCACCTAGATACTTATTTATACATTAAAAAAGGGGCCTAAACATGGGTAAACCCATGGGCCGACATCCCATACCTGTTACATAAACCGTAAACCCAAAAATTCTGCAAAAGAGGGCGAGATCCTGTGATCTCCACTTAGCACAGGTGCTCCGTCTTCGACCAGCCTGTCGAAGTCCCAAAATGGTCAAACATGACCAAGGTTCTCCAAAAGTTCGTTGAGGCCAACAAATAGTTTGATTATCTCAAACATGCATTAAATCATACTCTGTTGCTCCATCCCCTTGATTACACATAAGATTATATCATTTATCTTACCGCATCCATTTCCATCATCAGAATGGTGTTGGTTCAAGAGGATGATGAAAACCAAGAACATGTGATTTATTACCTAAGTAAGATCGTCGCGGGCCATGAAATATGCTATTCGCACATTAAGAAGTTGGATTTGGTGGTTTTCATTTCTATCCAAAGGTTTCAACATTAAATTTTTCTCCACAAAATCTCCATCATTGAAAATTCCAACCCTATGTACCATATATTTACCTGTCAAGTAATAGGGGGTAAATACTCATGATGGATCGCTATTCTCCAAGAATTCGATCTGAAATTTTCCAAATCCAAATCAAATAAATCACTAGTTTTCATTAAGATTATGTGTGACCTTCCCTGAGCTATTGAAGAAAATGATCCCATTGACTCTATTCCTGATGAGTCATTGTTCCTCATTATCACGTTTGACTTGTGGTATGAAGTCATCACTCTGTATCTCCAAACCCAATACTTTCATCCTAAGATATCTCACGAAGATCATCATTGCATTCGCCATCATGCGAAACATTACATCATTGTTGGAGACACTTTATATCGTTATGGTATCGACTCTATATTACGACAATGTTTAACCCATGAGCAAGACAAAAATGTTATTAATTAATGTCACTCTAGAGCATGTGGTGGTAATCTATCTGGGATGGATACAACCCAAAAAATCCTATGTGTTGGGTATTTCCAGCCCTCACTCTTCAAAGACTGTATGGAAGCTATTAAAAAATGCCCCCCTGTCAATTTTTTCGTCCTAAAATTTTCTCTCCTCCCACTCCACTTTATCCATTATTTTTTGTCGACCCTTTTTCAAAATTGGGCATCAAATTTATGCACTATAATCCTACCTCGGCCGAGGGGCATGATTATATTATAGTCATGGTTGAAAAATTTACCAAATGGGTTGAGGCTATGCCTAAATATACAAATGATGGAAAAATTGCTTCCTTATTCACATTCCACCACATTATCACTAGATTCGAAGTCCCACAATCCATCATTACTGATCATGGCTCACACTTTCGAAACCATATGATGGATGATTTAAGCACAAAATTGGGTTTTCACCATGAGAACTCATCCCCATACTACCCCCAAGCAAATGGAAAAGTAGATGCCGTTGATAAGGTCTTGAAAACCATGATCCAACAAATTTTGTGGGGACACAAATAAAATTGGCATTGAGACTTTTCTCAACAATTTGGGCTTATATAACTTCCAGTAAAAATGCCAATGGTTTTACACCATTCCAATTGGTTTATGACCTAGGGGTAGTCCTACCTATTGAATGTGAAATTCCATCACTTAAACTAGCCATTGAACTCCTGCCAAACAAATCTATCGAGGAATAAGGATTCTTGTACTTGATAAAACTCGATGAGACCTTTTGTGATGCTACTCTCACCAATGAGACACATAAAAATCACATCAAGATGCAATATGAAAAATATGTCCGACCTCGTGCCTTTGATGAGGGTGATCTAGTTATGGTATATGACCAAGAGTATGATAAGCTAGGGGAAGGTAAGTTATAACCCATGTGGCACGACCCTTACATTGTAAAATGAGTGCTACAAAAGGGTTCTTATGAACTGGTTGATTATGATGGAAACCCATTAAAAAATCCTTGGAATGGGCTCTACCTGAAAAAGTACTATGCTTAGGGTCATCCTACGTTCATTCTTTGTACATTACTATACCATATATTTGGTGTGGTGTGATTTTTCTTTTGAGTGCGGGGTTTTGTTTTACCTATGGCCACTTATCCTACTTTGTGCTTGAACTTACATATGTCAGCTTCCTTTTTTGTATACTTTGGATTTGTGGATAGTGCTAGTCAACATACCCAGAACCTTTCTTCTGCAACTTGGGTTTTCTATTCCCCCACTGACGAGTTAAAGAGTTCGGGAGGAGTTTTCCTTGTCCCTTAAAAGAAAAATGTCGTGTAATATATTATGTTGTAATTGGATTTTTGACCGAGGATTCTTCTTTTGGAATATCTCACATGATTTTTAGTCTCAACTCTCAACTCATGGTCTCTCAACTGAACCACATTTATTCCATCTGTGATCCTATATTGCTTTGTCTCTACATAAGCGTTCACCTCCTTGAAATATAATTCAATTACATTCGATATCGACACATAACAAGGTGTTACAAGGAAAATATCTCTATGGCTAGGGGTAAACCAAAAAATATGGAACGACACCTATAAATCAAATTTAGTCTCAAGTATGCTAGATAAATGGAAATTCTAACAAAAGGAAGGCTAGAATCCTACCTTATCCGTATGTCTGAAGAATACCACAGTTGAGATCATGATCCAACGCTTGATACCTTCAACTTGTCCTCAACATATAAGATACACAAGAATATGGAAACTATATAAAAAGTTAGCATATAAACTAGCATAATCCACTAACACGTATAACAAATATGCCCATGGAAAGTAATACAAGTATTTCTAACATCTAATTGGATGAGAAAATAGTATTTCTATTAATGTAATCAACATAAGTACACAGGTGAAAAAATTATGTTTCGACACATATTAGAACCGAGAAACTAAGTCCCTCCAACTAGGCCTTCATCACTTCAATCCTCCACAAAGGCAAGCTCACAAGTACTAGAAGTAATTTATTTTCTCCTTCTCAAGATAGGAAGATCTTGGGGGATGAACACAAAATAGGTTCATACTTTCAAGGACAAAGGGATACAGAATCAATATGAGGTAAAATTTCTCCAGAGTGTCTTTTCTCTCAATGATGAATGGATCTTTTCAAGGTTTGTATATGGATCAATTTATAGCCTTCAAATGGACTTGAAGGGCCGAGTCAGAGCATTTCTAGTATATGGAAGGTCAAGGATCATAGATCTCGTGAATTGGCATGGAATCCTGGCATTTTTTTTTTCGAGCACAAAACCCGATGTACATGGGCTGTAATGGAGAAACTTGTGTATACATGAGCTATCTAACTGTGGCCGGCGTAAATGTACAAAAATTTGAATTTTTGACTCTGGAATGAGAAAAATTGGGGATTTGAGTCTACAGAGGGAAAGGGAAGGCCATCAAAGCAAGATGCATTGAGTGTGGAAAAAATTTCTATAACACAAGGGAGTTTAGCATGGTGATCGATTCACTTGCTAATTTTATATTAGATTGACATCTAGTGCATACATAAATATTATGTAATCACAAAGCATATAAAAAGTGCCAAAAAAAACCATTATTCGATTAAACACTTAGGAATAAGCATCCGAAATAAAATCTATGTATATATATATATATATATATATATATATATATATATATATAATAGTAATATGTTTTCCACATCCTAGGTCCAAAAAGTACATCAGGGAAAAAACCGGGCTACATTTAGATCCCCTTTGTACAAAACAAAAATATCCAAAACTTTTTTCTTTCCAGTGAACTTGTTTATGAGAGCATGCTTCATCTTTCCTCGATCTCATTAAACAACGAAGAGTTGTATTTTGAGTGGTAGTTTATCCCTTTTTCAACCTTGTAAGACTAACTACGAAAAATGAATTCTTTGAAGTCTCCTTTAATCTCTTTTCAGACTCTCTAAACATGAAAATATTGTCGAGTGAGCTTGTTTCATTTCACACTCATTAAAAGGATTTGAAAGAGAGTCTATTCGATGTAAGTTTAACCCTTTTTCAAACCAGATGGACTAATTACGAAAAATGAATACTCTAGTCAACCTTGCCTAGAAGAGTTCTCCCCTATATTATTTTATACTTTTTCGGGCTCGAGGGACTAAATTTACGAAAAAGAACAACTCTTTGGAGTCTTCTATAAGTTCTTTTTAGACTCTCTAAACGTGAAAAGACCATTGAGTTTATCTTCTTTGGGATCGTAAAATTATACATTGAAGGACCCATATGGGACTGAACCTATCCTTTTTTAGGTTCGTTAAACATGTGATGAGGGAATCATCAAAGATGAGATATTTCAAGCATATGTTATCCTCCTCAAGATTGTTAAAAAAAAAATAGGTACTCGTCGTTCATGGTGGGGGAAAATTTGAGGAAAGTGGGTCATCTTTTTGGAAAGCATTATGGCAATTGTTTGTTTTTGCCCTTGAACATGGCACCTGTTTGTATCTTGTCTTACATTTGGGTGATTTTATTGTCTATGAGTCATACCAATCCTATGAGTCATTATGCTCCTTCGATCCACCCGAAGAGTGCCCCAGTTATTTTCACACTATGTATTGGTCTATGTCTCATTGAGTCAATGTTTCCAAGTCATTTGTCATGACTCACAATGTTCAAGGGAATTTTCAGCCCAAATCAACCTCTCTACAATATTACCAACTTTCATCCTCGTGTGATTTTATGGTCATTTGATCTATTATCTTACATCACTTTCATGTCTCCATTTCATGTCGATAATGGGGGGAACATAATGGCCCTCCTTCGACGAGTCTATTCCCATTGTCTTCAACACATTATCTAGGATTTAGACTTAGACACCAGTTAGTACCTTGGAACCCGCATTCCCCAATGGCAGGTCTCCTCACTTTCTATAGTAGGTTTACCTCATTGGCCTCTGATCAAATTATTCCAAAAATGTTTGACTTCAACTCATTTATTCACATTCGCTGGAATGTATTAGGGTACCTTGGGAGCCATTGTCATCATTGGTTATTTTCCTTGCACTTGTTAACGTATACATCAATGATTGCTAATCAAGTGGTTTCTACCATGCTCGAAATCTGTACATCTATTTATGTGGATAGAATAGTACCATTTCAGGATTGAGATTAAGACCCTGGGAACCACCTAAGCACCCACCTATGTTACGTGCCTCACCCATGTTGTGATGGATATTATTTGAGTACTTAGAAGATTCAAATATTTCCATCATGCTGGAGATCTCACCAATATATATGTTGTCACATAGATCTACTTTGTATTGGTCTGTGGCTATGTTTTTTTCATATCGTAGCTCCACAGTGTATTCTTTCATGGCTACAAATCGATCGATTCATGGAGGTATGGGTCCACATTGTATTTTTGGTGGCCATATCCTTAGTCAGTGCTTTCATGGATCCACATTATATTGGTTGACGACCATGATTTAGGTCAGTTTATTATAAGTATGGGTATGCCTACCTTGGGGATGATACATATATATTGGTTGATGTTTGTTTGCAGCTTCTGCCCAAATATCCTATTCCAACACCCTTGCACATATATTTTTGTAAAGTGTTTCGGCCATCAAATTTTCTTCCGACCTCACACTTTAGGGGGCCTCTGTTATACACCTAAGTGTGACACTACCAAGTGTCACACTTTACCAAGTGTTTCACTTAAGTTTTGCAATTTCATCACCATGTGGGAATATTTTTCATGATCCCTAGACATGTTGGGGGAGAATTTATCATTTGGAGCTTGAAATACTATCTTTATCTTTGATTTTTTGGCCTTTTTTGAGTATCATCACTTCCTTGGCCATATGCAGAGGAGGATGAAACCTTGTCATCACTCCTTGCTCAGTTCTAGGAGAGAATTACTATTTCCCCGTGCTTAGTTCTAGGGGGGAGATGAAGTGGTTACAACCATCATACCTTAATTTGAGAGGTTGTTTCCAGGGTTGTTTCTAGGAGGTTTCAGTTGGTTAGGGGTTGGTTCGAGCTACCCTCTATCCAAGGCAAGGTCAATCCTCATTTGATCCTAGCCTCTCCTCAAATTATCCTATGGTTTTTATGCCTCAAATCCTATATAATGGAGGCCATTCTTGGGTGAAATGAGGAGGAAGAGAATTTCAGAGCACCATACTTATGAACTTGTTACATTCAAAGGGTTGAAAAGGAGAGCTTGGAGGAGATTCTACAACATCAATACCAATGTTGTAAATGATTCATTATTTATTGCTTTCCATATAATATAACTTGGCCTATTCCCATCATGCTTATGTTGTTGATTGTGTGCGCATCTATTTTTTCCTAGTTCGATATAGATAAATATATTTTTCTTAACAAGTATATTGTGGAAGAAGGAAGTATTTATTTGTTCTTTGTAGTTTTTTTCTTGCACCAAAATCTTGGACATCAAGACCAAGGGTTAGAGTAGTGAGGAAAACCGACAAAAAGGGGGTAGGTTATCTATCTCATTCTCTCATCTTCTCTTCTCATTTTGTCTATGGGCATATAGGATATATTTAAGGGGAAAGTGGGGAACCAATTTTTACCTTTTGTCTTGGATCAAAGGAGTTTTATCCAAGGGGGGTTTCACCTGTTCACAAGGGAAACTTTTCCACAACACTTGGATATTTTCATAGCAGTCTTGGCATAACAAATTTTTAAATTTCAAATCACATTTAAGCTCTAGTAACTGGTTGAATACCCAATATATGAACAAATTTGAAAATAAATTCTTATTTTGAGTATATTCTAAAGTTTTGTGACTTACCTTATTGCTATTGAATATCCAGGAAGTATGGATAATAAGGAAAGGAAACCAAAGATTCAAGATCCAGAAGATAAGGAATATGACAATGAGAAAAACCCTAATTCAACTTTCTTCTCAGATACAACTTATAATACAATGTTAAAAGGATAATTGGAGTGGAGAGAAATGTATGAAATGTTTAAAAATGGAATATTTCTTGATATAGACGAGGAGAATATAGATACATATCAGAATATCAAAAGCCTAAATCTTCATCAAATAGATACAAGTCTTTCAATTCTTCCATACTATGATATGGTACATTAGATTCTTTTACATATTGATCTCAAAACTTGCACAATTATTGATGCATCTCACCATGTAGGAGGTTATTTAAGACTAGATGATTTGAGTGATATGTATAAATTAATTCCACCTGAAGTTAGTTTAGATAAACCATTTCTAGAAGAATTTGAAACCCGATTATTAAAAGAAAAAGAGGTGGACATTTTTGGCCTAATTAGAGACTGGTGGTACAATTCTGTATCATTTAAAACCAAGTCAAATAGGATTTATTCAATTAAACATATCAGAGAACATTATATGTTAGCAGATACCATGCTCTACAAACTATATGGTGAAAAGGGCGCTCAACATTTCAAGTTAGAATGGGTTTCACTCTTGCATCAGATAAGTGAAGAGGGTTCTGTAATATACCATATATAAAATGTATGCAGAACAGAAATAAAATGCTAGAAATAATAGAATAACAACAATATAACCAGAACATTCACCACAATAACACTGGAAGGATAAGAGAATAATAACAGAAATAACACTTTGAATTTGAAAGCAATGTTCACGGGCCTCTTCGAGGGGGAAACCTCCATTTGAGAAAAGCTCTATTACGATAATATCCAAGATAGGGTTATCATACCCTCAACTCCTATTTATACTAAAAAGAAGCATCTAGAGGAAGATCCTTCTAGAAGCAAAAGATTCTATTAGGTATTCTTACATCTGCCTTATTCTATTTTATTGAAAGGCCTTATTAATATTGACCTTTATTACATCTGAATATATTGTTCTACCTATGTGTGGGTTAGGACCCTAACATGTCTTCTCCCTTAAAAATAGCCTTGTCCTCAAGGATTGAGATGTGGAAATTGTTGCAGAATGGTAGTTGGTTCCCAAGTGGCATCTGCTGGAGTTTTATCTTTCCACTAGACTAGCACTTCCTTGATGGTTCTCTGACGTAGGCGACGCTCACGCTGGTCCAAAACTACTTCTGGCTATAGCCAAATGGATCCTTCTTCAACTAACTCTAGAAGGTTGGTTTGAATTAGGCACTTAGCTCCAATCACCTTCTTTAAGCATGAAACATGAAAAACAGGATGTAGCTTTGAATGGCTAGGCAAAGCTAACTGATAGGCTACTTGTCCCACATGATTGAGAACGGTATAAGGACCATAAAATTTGGGCGCTATCTTCTGAAGATGCTCGGCCTTGAGGGAAGTTTGCTTGTAAGGTTGCAGTCGAAGAAACACCTGGTCCCCTTTTGCAAATTGACGTTCAAAGAAAACTTGATTTGCTTGTTGCTTCACACGATTCTATGCCATGACCAAATTCTCTTTGAGTGTATGGAGAATATCCTCTCGAGATGTAAGCGTTAGGTCAACCGCCTGGACCTTTGAGGCACCTAGTAAGTATGAGAGAACTGAAGGTGGCTTCTATCCATATACTGCTTCAAAAGGAGTCATGCGTGTAGATGTATGGTATGAAGTGTTGTACCACCATTCAACTAGAGGTAACCATTGAGCCCACTGATTTTTCTTTTCCGAGGCAAAACACCTCAAATATGTTTCCAAACACTTGTTGACAACTTCCATTTGGCCATCAGTCTGGGGATGATAAGATGTGCTGAGATGCAATTTGGTTCCTTGTATCTTGAACAGTTATTGGAAAAAATTGCTTGTGAAAGTTGGGTTGTGATCATAAACAATAGAGTGCAGCATGCCATGAAGCTTGAGGACCTGATCCATGAAAATTTGAGCCACTGTGGATGCTGTAAATAGGTGTTGAAGGGCACAAAAATGAGCATACTTGGAAAGGTGATCAATAACCACCATGATGACTAATTTATTTCCTAATTTGGGTAAGACGGTAATAAAATCCATAGAGATATCCTTCCAAATAGCAGGTGGAATCGGGAGTGGTTGTAGTGTGCCCAGAGATTTGACTATTTCTCCTTTGTTTCATTGACATACATCACATTTAGCAAAAAAATTACGAATGTCCTGTTTCATACCATCCCAGAAAAAGGAACGTTTGATCTTATCATAGGTTTTGGTGAAACCGGAGTGCCTTGTTGTGGGTGTAGCATGAAGCTTAGAAAGTACCGTGGATTTAATCTTTGATTTTTTAATTAAATACAAAAGACCTTTGTATCGAAGTTCACCATGGAGCCAAGAGTACCCTGGGGAAGCTGGAGCATTGGACTGCAATTGTTGGATCAACTGCGAAATTTTGGGATCTTGTAGCCATTCCTGGCGAACGGCTTGAAGCCAATCCGAGACAATGAATGAAAGAGAAAAAAAGGATCCTTCATCTTCATATTTGCGGGAAAGTGCATCCACAACCACATTTTCTTTTCCTTTCTTGTAAATGATCTCATAATCATATCCAAATAGCTTAGTCACCCATTTGTTTTGTTCTGGGGAGGAAATGCGTTGTTCCAGAAAATACTTGAGGCTTTGATGGTCTATCTTAATTTGGAAACGTTGCCCCAATAGATAAGGGTTCCATAGATCAACGACATGCAAAATAGCCAACATTTCATTTTCATAGATGGATTTGGCCAGATTTCTTTCAGATAGTTGCTTGCTGGTAAAGGCCAAAGGTCGACCCTCTTGCATAAGGACAACACCAATTCCTTTCCCTGAGACATCACATTCCAACACAAAGGTCTTTGTGAAATCGGGAAGGGAGAGGACTGGAGTGGTGCACATGGCCATCTTCAAGGTTTGAAAAGCTTGAGAAATGGCTAGAGTCCAAGTGAAAGAGTTATTTTTGAGGAGAGCAGTGAAAGGTGCTACAATCTTCCCATAATTCTTAACAAACTTGTGATAATACCCTGTTAAGACCAGAAATCCACGCAAGCTCTTAAGAGTCTTTGGGTGAGGCCATTCTTACATAGCTTCAATATTTTTAGGATCCACCCTAACGCCATCCTTTCCAACCAAATGACCCAAGTATTCTACTTCTGAGGCACCAAAAGCACATTTAGACTATTTCAGGAAAAGTTGGTGCTGAGAGAGTAGATGGAGAACTTGATCCACATGAGCAAGATGGTGTGTCCAGGTTTTTATATAGATGAGGATATCATCAAAGAAAACTAAGACAAAATGGCAGAGAAAAGGACGGAAGACATGATTCATGAGGCTTTGGAAGGTGGAGGGGGCATTACACAAGCCAAAGGGCATGGCAAAAAACTCATAGTGAACCTCATGAGTTCTAAAGGAAATCTTAGGAATGTTTGCCTCTTTCATATGTATCTGGTGGTAGCTCGAATGAAGATCCAATTTAGGGAAGAATTGGGAGCCACTCAATTCATCCAGGAGGTCATCAATGACAAAAATGGGGAATTTGTCTTTGATGGTAAGTTTGTTGAGGGCATGTTGACGTGCGAAATTGACCGGCTGTCAACTGGGAGAGTGGAACCGGTCCGAGGTTGTCTAAATAACCCAAGTTGTTTGGAATGGACCACCCTGACGAGTTTAACGGCTCCATTGGCCGCTCTAAGGTCTTTTAAGAAAACCAAAGAGAGAATTGATCTGAGCTAAGTAATCTAACTAAAACTAAATAAAAGAAACTAAACTAATCAAAACTAAATATAAACTATGCTAACTATTATATATACAAACTACTAATCACTATTGTAATAATTGAAATCAACTATCTAATTATCAGCTGCAATATTACTTATTCACAAATGTACACTATGAACAATCTACAGATTTAATTAAAACCTGCAAAACTCATGTATTTTCTACCCTAAGACAGCCATGAATCTCTTTTTGATTTTTATATTTTATGAAAAAGAAATAAACATTAATGAAATTAAACAATCTAATATATTTACTGAAATTAAACAATTTAATATAAATCTAATAAAAATTATACCTAAATTAAACTACTTAATGAAAACAACAAAGACAAGATTAGTTGACCGGGAAACGCTCCAAGTCTGCCCTGCGTGTGATAGCTTCTAAGCTGGTTGGAGGAGGAAAGTCGCACCGAATTGGTTCAATAGCTTCTCGTAAACGATAGGCTGTGTTTCTCCTTGAAGTGCTTTACATGACAAACAAGACATAAAAGAAAATCATAACAATCTTATGATTATAAATTCCAGCAATAAGGGAAACCTGTTATGCAAAAACTTATATATAACAATTCAATCTATGAAGAAGATAAACCTGTCATTCACAAACTGAATTAACAATTGTTATGTCTTTTATCTATTTGGAAGAGACAAGATAATGGATTACAGTGATTAAAATTATATCATT
>ML821059.1:122906-152803 GCA_009831015.1 Picea engelmannii | reverse complement strand
GAGGTAGGATTATAGTGCATAAATTTGATGCCCAATTTTGAAAAAGGGTCGACAAAAAATAATGGATAAAGTGGAGTGGGAGGAGAGAAAATTTTAGGACGAAAAAATTGACAGGGGGGCATTTTTTAATAGCTTCCATACAGTCTTTGAAGAGTGAGGGCTGGAAATACCCAACACATAGGATTTTTTGGGTTGTATCCATCCCAGATAGATTACCACCACATGCTCTAGAGTGACATTAATTAATAACATTTTTGTCTTGCTCATGGGTTAAACATTGTCGTAATATAGAGTCGATACCATAACGATATAAAGTGTCTCCAACAATGATGTAATGTTTCGCATGATGGCGAATGCAATGATGATCTTCGTGAGATATCTTAGGATGAAAGTATTGGGTTTGGAGATACAGAGTGATGACTTCATACCACAAGTCAAACGTGATAATGAGGAACAATGACTCATCAGGAATAGAGTCAATGGGATCATTTTCTTCAATAGCTCAGGGAAGGTCACACATAATCTTAATGAAAACTAGTGATTTATTTGATTTGGATTTGGAAAATTTCAGATCGAATTCTTGGAGAATAGCGATCCATCATGAGTATTTACCCCCTATTACTTGACAGGTAAATATATGGTACATAGGGTTGGAATTTTCAATGATGGAGATTTTGTGGAGAAAAATTTAATGTTGAAACCTTTGGATAGAAATGAAAACCACCAAATCCAACTTCTTAATGTGCGAATAGCATATTTCATGGCCCGCGACGATCTTACTTAGGTAATAAATCACATGTTCTTGGTTTTCATCATCCTCTTGAACCAACACCATTCTGATGATGGAAATGGATGCGGTAAGATAAATGATATAATCTTATGTGTAATCAAGGGGATGGAGCAACAGAGTATGATTTAATGCATGTTTGAGATAATCAAACTATTTGTTGGCCTCAACGAACTTTTGGAGAACCTTGGTCATGTTTGACCATTTTGGGACTTCGACAGGCTGGTCGAAGACGGAGCACCTGTGCTAAGTGGAGATCACAGGATCTCGCCCTCTTTTGCAGAATTTTTGGGTTTACGGTTTATGTAACAGGTATGGGATGTCGGCCCATGGGTTTACCCATGTTTAGGCCCCTTTTTTAATGTATAAATAAGTATCTAGGTGATGTAAGTAAGAGTCAAGTTCTTGAGACCTAGTAGGCCGATGGATTACTAGACCTTGATGAATACTACGTTGTTTTGTAATTAGGGTTTTTACCTACGATGTGAATAAGGGTCAAAGACTGATGAATGTTAATTTCTAAGTTCTCTGTTAAGTATTTTGATCATAGATCTGTGTCCTAGCTAGGTTGTAGACACTTGAGTCCTACAACCCCCCTACCTCTACATCGGGTAAGACTTCATCTGCTTCGCAGGTGTTGTCGAAAGGGCATATAGTTAGGGTTTTGTTGGTGTGTTGTTGAAGCATTGAACCTTGGGTCTACCCCTATGCTAACAAATGGTTCCATTGTCGAGACCTGAAACTATGATTGTTGGGAAATGAAGAAAAGAGAAAGATTTGTGCGTAGATCTGTTTTTGTAGTGTGCATTATTATACATGACTTGCGAAGCTCTGTGCTAAGAAGGGATCCGAATTTGAAGAAAACAGGTAAGATTTTAAGTCTTTGTGCTCTGATAAAGGTAAGATAAGTGGAATTTTTTGTTTCGAAAGTATGAATCTAGGTATGTTTGATAGATCTTTTCCTAATCTGAAAACTAGGGCATGGATAGAAGAAAGAGTTGATCTGAATAAATTTGATAAAGTTAGTGAAATATATGTTATTCCTATGCATAGAAATAATTTTTGGACTAACAAGTGAATGCAGGATCCTAGAAAGAATTTTTTACAGGTTCGTCACTATGATCCCATTGCACAATACAGGAAAGATTGGGGATTGTTTAAGAGAAAGAGAGGATTTTCTCTTTGTTATAGCTACAGAAGACCAGGACATCTTGCTAAGGAATGCCCTGGTAGAGGTCCTATTTTTCTTTGTTGAAAAGCTATTGGACATGAAGTTTTGGATTTTCCTAGAATGATTTCTAAAGTTGAGAAGATGAACATGAAAAAACAAAACCATGAAGAAGGTCAAGAGACTAAGAATATACTATAGAACCAGAAATAATCAGAGGCTATATTATTGCAAATGAAAGAAACAATGAATGATCACATAAACACCAATTTACCAGAGATCTTAAAAGAGAAGTAGTGCATAGAAACAAGAATAGGAGACTTCGACATAGACTTTGTATTGGATGCAGAAACACAGATGAACATTATGCCAGAAAGTAATTGGGAAATTTTGGGAAAGCCTACTATGATTCCTTCATTGGGGGGGAATAGGATTGTTTAAATGAAATATGATAACCCTATGTGGAAGACTTACTCATGTACCTATGAGTGCTCCTGGAACATCGATAAAAGAAGAATTTGAGGTCATTAATTTTTTCGATAATAGCGCTCCTTTTTCACTTTTGTTAGGAAGGACTTGGATTGAGAGAGATCAAATTTGAAGGAAAGAAGAAGAGGAAGCTATAGAACAGAAAAAGAAACAACTAAGGGATTTCATGGCTAGGAGAATATCACACTTAATAGAAGAACAGGAAGACAAGTCGAAGCAACTGAGGGCCAGAGACCTAGCTGTCGAAGTTGAAAGAACACAAGAAGGCTTAAAAAACTTATCCATGCAGAAGAGAAGAGCACCTACTCCAGAAAAAGTAAGAGAAGAAGTATTACCCTTGAACCCTGTGAAACACATTCAGTAGTGAGAAGTTACTATGCTAAGAGAATATAAGAACAATAATGGAAAGAGGAATCCAGAGACGCGGATCATAGGAAAGAAAGCAAGAAATCTCAGTAAGAAGAAATCAAATCTATAAAAATTTCATGGGGTTCCAGAGAGGACTTCGTAGAAGGAAGGCTTGTAGAACTTGAACCTCGTCAAAATAGCAGAACAGCGCAGACTAGAACTTTGCCATGGCAAAGAAATATGACCATTGGAGGTGTCCCAACCATTAGAACGATGCTCCAAAATGGATAGAAACATAGTTATTTCCGTACAGATCGCCATTGGACCGTTGGGACCACACCATAATGGATGGATTAAGGCATTCCTGCCCATTGGAGGAATTCATTACAACGTTGTCTATTTAGTATGTTGCATGTCTCACTGGGGGACACTTTTTCAAACTGATATATTCAAGCCCATAGATAAATGATTACTACCACGTTGTGCTTATTGAGACCTCGCCACCTGATTTTCTTAACTTGAGTGTTTGTCTACCTATCTGATATATCTGATCTATAGTGTGCATGTCAGATGGCCTTAGCATAGTAGAGAAGTCTGACACAGAGATCCTAATAGACCTTATGGTTGAGAAGGTTATGTCCATAGGAGAACATGCCTCATCGATGAGAGGATTGCAAGCATACCCGTCGACTACACATCAATCTCGGCCATTCGGAACTATGACAGAGAAAATAAGTAAGCATTGCGACAACCTGGAAAATGTGAAGCTCATACCATCGGTCTTTCCCGACTATATCCCACCTTTGGCTGGCGCAGTTAGTCGTGAAAAAATCATGAGATATTTCGACTATACACTGATCAGTGCGAACCTCCTGAAGGGGATACACGCAGTTGGACCGTAGTTGGGATAGATTCTGATGCTCAAGATCAGTGGTTTCAACATAGAAGACCGCAATAATTATGGAATGTTTGCACCACATAAGTACTTGACAAAGACAATGGGGAGGAAGTCGAAGACAGTCCCCCAGTTGGGGACCATGGACATCGCGATATCAACAATCCTTAATTTGATGAAGATACCACACTTCGGCAGACATTATGAGGTTAACGTGTGCATTAAAATCCTCCTGTCATGCTTCCATGGAGGGTACCTGTGGTTGGATAGGTGCATCACTGTAGATATGACTATAATCCACTAGATCACTGGATTGAGCATGTAGGAACTGGAACCTTAGGATTTTTACCCAGGGAAGGCTGCAGATCATTCCCTGGCGCAGTGAATAAAGGACACCTATGGAGATGTAGAGAAGGGGAAGCGAGGATATAAGGTAGCCTCCATCCAAAATGGTGCAATGCACCTAGATTTTCATCTGATAGCAGGAAATATCGTCAGGAAGAATAGACCAATGCAATTCACAGGGTTGATCGTCGACCTCACAGGAAAGTGCATTGAAGGGATTCAGATGAACTGAGCGACCTACCTTGTCAACCAGTTGGAGCAGGATTGTTGAGAAGCACAGGACTAGGGCTACGTGTTTCACTTCAGCTGGTTGTTGATCCTCGTTGCCTTTGTTGCTTGGGAGATGTTAGAGGGAGAAACCTTCCCAGAAGTCAAACCCTCTGAACCATTGGTCACAAGGTTCACAACCTTGTGGTACTCAAGAAATATGGTTAAGCGGTGGTAGTCGAACACTTTCTTCCACACTTACTACTTACAGCTCACGTGATCCATTGAGTCATTCCCCTGAATGACTCTAAATACACTCCATCCATTCAGGCCACTAGCAAAGTTCCACCCAAATAGGCACTTCATTTACATCACTGCGCGTAGGGATGAAACCAAGGAGGAGTTGCAGTCGTACTATAAATTAACTGATGAAGACATGGAGGAGATAACTAAGGAGTGGTCAACTAAATTCCTTGTACCAATCGAGCAGACAGAACTCTCTAACCCCGATATCATCGAAAGTCCTGTAGTCACCTGAGAAGAATATGATGGACCTAGCAGCACTAAGAAGAAGAAGAAGAAGGAAGAGGTGCAAGAAATAAAAATCGCATCGGAGGAAACTACGTCGGAGTCACCTGGAGGAGGAGGAGATGACAAAGTAAACCAAGAAGAGGAAGGGGAAGAAGACAAGCAGGAACAGGGGGAAGTGACACCACCTAAAGATCCCCTTATAGAGGCCGAGATGTCAAAGAAAAGAAAGGTTTCTCCAAAGAAACCCTCAACACGGAAGAAGTCACGAGTAAATAAGCCTCAATTACAAACTGTACTTACGATGGATGATATCGACCTCATCATCGTAGCTGTATCAGATACCTCAAAGGACATTTTGCAGTGAAATGAAGAAAAATAGGAGACAATGTATGACAGGATCGAGGTAGAGCTAAAAGGGGTACAACATGCTCTCTATTTGAGTTGCGCAGTGTCTACTACATCATTTTTATCAGGGTTATAGAAGTAGGAGATGAGTCTACCCAAATACGCAGATTAGAAGATGCAACAGAGGCCCACCTTCGTCGAGTCCAAGAGGAAAAAGAATAGGCCACAGAGGCCTTGAAGCAAGCAAAGGAGGAATCCCTAGAGAAAAGTTGGGTTGTGCAGCAAGAGAAACATGACCTTCGAGCGAATTTTGAAGAGGACAGAGAGAAGATCTAGAGAGAGAAATATTAGCTTATCGAAGCAGATAGAAGTTAGAGAAGCAGCCACTCAAGAACTTCAATCCGTGCCAATATTAGCACTCATGGAAGAAGAGACAGCTGAGAGCCAAGTGGGGAAGCTCGCTAAAGCCATTCAACAGCTTCAAGGAAGAGTAAAAGAATTGGAATTGCAAGCAGTTTCGAGCACTCTGCAGGAAGTGCGAGATCAGAGGGAAGAAACTTCCCGAAGCGCAGTCGAAAGAATCAAGTCATTGGTGTTAGAATTCAAGCAACTCAATAACTGAAGTGCGCAGACCTATGACCACCTCACAGAGTACCCAGAACTAATAACATTAGAAGCACAACTCTAGGAGGCAAAGCAACAAGCATCGACAGTGAAAGTGCAACTGAAATTTCTTTTAGTGGTTGAGAAGATGAAAAGGTCACAGGATGCGTAGTTCAGCAACAGGTCCATGCCATCCAATGTAGAGTCATGGAAGCGACTCAGAGACTCCATCTGGTACAGGAAGAAGCCTGCAAAATTTTTGAGGAGATTGAGGGACAAGGTGCACAACTAGAACAAGTGGTCACCACAGTGGAACAACACTTGGAAGGACCTATCACCGAGAAAGTCATTCAGGATTTCGTCGAGCAGGAGGATCTGGAGAAGAAGAAATTTGAGCCAAGATTGAGGCCTTCGAAGTAGAATTTCCCAGATCATAGTGACTCGGAACAAGTCACAGGTGATTGTTGGGGGTCTGTTGGCCCTTGACCAAGTTTTGGAGAACCTTGGTCGTGTTTGACCATTTTTGGGACTTCAACAAGCTAGTCGAAGACAGAGCACCCAGGTTAAGCGGAGATCGCGGGATCTCACCCCCTTTTGCAGAATTTTTGGGTTTAGGGTTTATGTAACGGGTATGGGATATCGTCCCATGGGTTTAACCATGTTTAGGCCCCTTTTTTAATGTATAAATAAGTAGCTAGGTGATGTAAGTAAGAGTCAAGTTCTTGAGACCTATTAGGTTGATGGCTTAGTGATAATGTTAGCTATGTGAAAGAATATGTTTTAAGACTTGCAGAGCTAAGTGCAAGTGTTTTGTAAGTGATTTGTGCATAGACTATGTAAATTCTTGGTGCTTGGAACTAACTCGAGGAAGGAGGATCTGGCGAGGTGCACACAAATATCTTATCCTATGCGGAATTGGATTTGTGGCTATGTGCATGTAAGAAGATTGGAAGAAGGCAATAAAAGAGGAGAAGAGTTGGTGGACATAGCCCCACGCTGGGGGTGAACCATGTATATCCTGTGTTTTGGTTTCTTTGTGTGATGTGCTTGATATGTTATCAATGTGATCTATGCTTAGTGCTATAATATTTATCTGTGTTAGATGCATCTGATGTAGCATCTTAGTTCTTAACAATGTGAATGAAAGTTAGATCTATTCTGATGTTATTTGTTGAATGGATATATGTGCTTAGACCTTGATGAATACTGTGTTGTTCTATAATTAGGGTTTTTACCTATGATGTGAATAAGGGTCAAATATTGATGAATATTCATTTCTAAGTGCTCTATCAATTATTGTGATCACAAATCTATGTCCCAGCTAGGTTGTAGACACTTGAGTCCTACAACCCCCCCTGCCTCTACCTCGGGTGAGACTTCATCTGCTTCGCAGGTGTTGCCGAAAGGGCTAGTAGTTAGGGTTTTGTTGGTGCATTTTTGAAGCATTGAACCCTGGGTTTTCCCCTATGCCAACACTATCGTTGGGCTTGGTCATCCCAAATGAAATGCATATACTTTTAAAACAAATGCATAAATCCTTTTGTAACCTCTTCATAATTATGAATAAAGCGACAGAAGAAGTTTTCCTTCCCTTGCAAACTTTGAAGTTGGTGGAGGGTTGTTGGAGGAGGTAATAATAAGATAGCCTCAATGTTTAAGGGATCAACTTGAATCCCATCTTTGGAGACAATGAAGCCCAGGATTCTTCTGGTTTCAACACAAAATATACACTTATAGTTGCAGCATCGAAGAAAAATAGCTCTAAAATTCTCAATATGTTCCTCTCGATGAGTTGAATGGGTAGGTAAATCATCGAGGTAAGGATCTATAATATGCTTGATATCATAACATGCATACGACATGGCCTGATGGAAAGTGGCCCCAATTTTTTTAAGGCCAAAGTGTAGTTTGTGATAATAAAATTTCACCCAGGGGAATATGAAGGTCATCTTGTGCTAGTCGAACAGGAGTATATCAATATGATTCTATCAAGAAAAACCATCCATCAATGAAAATAAAACACTTGTGGCACAATTATCAATGATTTGGTAAATAAAGGGAGTAGGATACTTGTATTTGGGACACAATTTGTTAAGGTCCCTGTAATCGACACAAACTCTGCAAGTTCCTTGTTTTTTCATAACCGCAACGATGTTGGACACCCACTTTGTTAACGGTACAATATAAATAAACCCATATTTAAATATTTTTTCAACTTCTTCCTTAATGGTCGCAGTATTTTGAGGGTGAACCATGATGATTTTATTTCATACAAGTTTTTCCCATGGGTAGGTTTTTATCTCATGAACAATAATGGAGGGATCAATACCTAGAATTTCTTCATATCTCCAAGTCAAAACATTGTAGAATTATTTAAACAATTCCATATAAGCTTTAATATCTTGAGGTGAGAAATGTTGGCCAAGTTGAATATGTTCCAAGGATGTAGTGATATGTCAAGAGAAATGGTAGGTGTGATGTTCCCTAAATTCCCTTTAGATACAGTGTCATGAGTAAGAATGGGGGATTGATGGTTTGCGACAATATCAAGTGGAACAATGGATTTAATTTTTTTCTCTAACGTATCCATATGTGGAAGGAAATATGATCAATGATGATAATCTTCCCAGAGTGACTCTTATAGGCTCAAAATCTCCATTATGGACTCATCTGATGGGAAATTTTGTATGAGATAATTAAAATAGGGCAGAGAGGAGTCTATCCAGGATGGTAGAGAGTATGGATTCGATGCCATGAGATATTGTTCATCATAATATAGGATGTAGGAGGCAGATTGAATCACATGATATGCATCCTCTACTAGACTAAATGGCATGTTGTCACCAAGTGATTCAATTTCATATGGGCTAAGTATTACCCAAGGATCAAATGATTTAGGGGATTGTTGAACCATAGTCGAAATCATGTTTATCATGGAAACGTGATGTGGGAGTCCAGGGGAATGCAAGAGAAAAATTCCCATGAGCAAGGAATCCTTAGGGAGACCTACCCTTGCACTCTTATACTTAAGATTGGAATGTCCTAGAAAATAGATATTATTAGTAATGTGGTTACAAATATCAAGTGTGCATTAATCAAGTTGGTCAATGGTCACAATATTCCCTTGGTGAGGGAATTGCAAGAGGCAAAATATCGAAGATGCGACAGTGGTCATTGCATAAAACTAAATACAACCAAGAAACATGTTATAGTCCATGGGTGCATTGGCCAATTCCACCTCAATAGAAATGGATTTTCCCCCCAACTCTGTGGCTAAAGAGTGCAAGAGTCTGTAAGGTTGGAAGACACATCCATCAAATTCTTTGAGGGTAGTGGGAAACTTGTTGAGGTCAGGATATCTAATGGCCCTCCAACAGGATAAGGACATGACACAAGTTGAGGCTCCTTCATCTAAAATAGTATGAGGAATATTATTCCCATGAACAATGGTGTGGATTTGGAATGCAAGCTGTTGGGAGAGCCTTGGTTTGAAATATTCTAGTTTAAACATAATAATATTATATTCCTCTATAGAACAATAATAATAATAATATTCAATAGGAAAATGTTGTAGAACTTTGAGTGTTGACATAGCGCAAGGCTCCTGTGCCAAATTGATCTAGGAGGATCCAGAACACTCAAAGAGGTCTAGGAGGATCCAAAATGCTCAAATATTGATTATCTAAAATTCTCTTGAAAATGACTTCATTGTGTAGATCTTGATGAGAGATTTCCAATGATGCATGAATTGCCTCAAACAGACTCCATATGAGAAAGTTATGTCCTTTCAAAGTTTTGGAAACAATAAGGGGAAATGATGACAGGGTAATCTATATAGATGATGTCAGCAAGATGATGTGTCATCACAACATACTAACATGTGGAATATGTACATATGAGTTGGATGAATTAGAGGATGACATGTGTTTTTCCATACAATCGACATGGCAAGATGACATTAGCAATCGTACGACAAGTGGAAATATCAGAGACTAACATGTAGATAGATGATGTCAGCATGTTGATGTGGAAGCACCAAGAGCTTCCATGTGTCTCCTAGATTTGGAAAAATTAGCATCCAGTTGGACCAGTTGGAAACATCTATGTGTCATCTTTTTAGATGATGTGGTAGGTTGTATGGTCCATGTGGCACCACTGGTAGGGTGACACATGGCCCACTGTATGATGACGTGGTGGAGAGGTGTAGGTAGCTTAGTAGAACAGTCAACAGTTACATGGAAGGTTGTAACACACATGGCCCAATCTGGTAGTTCCATGTGGCAAGGTGTACAACCACCAATAATAGGTTGCCACATGGACCAACCAGGAGGCATCAAGTGGCACCTTCCAGAAGACCAAGTTGGCTTGGGGATTGAACAAAAAGGCCCCAAAGGGAGGGACTATATCCATGGTTAAACTATATATAACACATATATATTAAATATGGAGTCCATGGAGCTTGAACTTTGGACCTTCCACCAACTATGCCAATGAATTCATACAAAGCGCCTACCATTACACCACCAACTCCAATTGGTTATAACCACAAACCAAAATATAATTAATTTGATGCCAAGTCACCACTAAGGTCGGGCCATGGTTTTGGCTGACCTAGGATATTTAAACTGGGCACGAACTGGGCACAAAACTTGAGATAGGTACATGGAATTACATGCAGGGCACAGTATGGTGCATTGGAATGTGTTCCAAGAGGTTCCTAGTTATGGTGTTGCATCATTTTGCGTGTAATTGAGCCCTTTGTCCAAACATAGTCATGTTTATACTTAGTCTTATCAGTTTTTCGAAAGGAGCATGATGGTGATGTTTTTTTTGTGCTAAGATGTTGTCTATGAATGTCTTATTTCAGATTTCCTTGTATGATCATTTTAGCACATTTTTTGCGTGAAAAAGAGGGTCATTTTGAACTTGTTCATAACATAGTTTATTTTATACTCATTTTTCTCAGAATTTCGAGAGGAATTCAATGGTAAACTCTATTTATAAGGTTGAGAAACATAATTAAAGAGTAACTTAAATATTAGCCTTGTAAGTCCATTTCATTGTATTTTTTTACATTTGAGATTAATGAAGAGTGGTCTCACTATTGAAAAGGAACCCAGAGATGTAGCCCGGGAGGGGTGAAATCTGTCATCAATCTTATCTTCATAGTTATTTTATTTTTGTGTTGTGTTATACCTCATTATTCTGCAAGTTATTCATCATTTTATGAAGTTTTGGATAAGTAATAAGATTCACATGTGTTATTCAAATATGTCAAAAGATGATCAAAAATAATTATGAAACAAGTTAGATGTTGAAGTGTGCTTAAATATTGTTTCGACATCTAAGGATTTTTGGATCAAGTGTTATCAGAGCTAGTTCTAACAAGTATTTGCAAGTGAATGTGATGAGATCCAAGACTCAAGCTTGGTGAAGGTGTTTGAAGACTCATTTTGAGAATACAGATCTCTTGGTTGCAAAGGACACCATGAGTTAAGTTCTCATGAAAGTAAGACTACAAAAGGACATGAACCTATAGATTCAGAAGGATAATTCTGAATTGAGGATGAAACTACAATCTCTTGAGGAGGAGAAGCAGAGTCTCCAATATCAATTGATATGTCATGAAGAATTCCTTAGAGGTATTACTCATGAATTGGAAAGAGAGTTGCAGGCTAAGGACCAGATATTGGCACAATTCCATGGAGCTGGGAAAGTGGAGAAGGAAAGGTCTCATATTCAAGAGAGACGGCCTCCTATAAAAGGTTTACAGGTAGTAACCGAGGAAGATGATTCATCGAGTTCTTCTTCTCCCCATCAAGATGGAGAATTCTCTAGGATGGCTAAAGTAAGGAGAAGTTCAAATGAATAGGTCCTTCATAAAAAATTGGTCTTACCTTCCATCCCAAGGAAAGGCATCAAATTCAAAGCTTCTTTAGGAAGAGATGAGCATTCTAATGAAGGAATTAAGACACTTCCCATCAGTAAAATTGGTATGAATTTATGGTATACATATCCATGTGTTTTATATGGATCTAATGCCCATTGTATGGTGAAATGTTGAAATATACAATCCTTGTAGGAGAATCGATCAAAGAAAGAGGCTAAAAGAAAAGGTCATTTTCCAAGACAAAAGAATAGGGAAAGTGAAAAGAAAGGATTGTGGTTCCAGGATAGGAACAAGAAATTCTACTCTCATTATGGTAAGAGTGGAAATCATATTGAGAATTGTTGGACACTTCATCTAGACTTATGTCCGAAGAAGAACCAAGAATATGTAAAGGCACTTACAACAAGACAGGTAGCAGCCTCAACAAAAGTTGATAATATTATTGATAGATTTGGGAGAGAATTCTTATCGATGGCTTGTCTTAACAGTATAGTGTATGAAGACATAGAGGTATGGTTCATGGACAATGGCTCATCTCACCACATGATATGAATGAGATCAATATTGCTTACTTTATCTGAAATTGACACAGACTGTTATGTGGGATCTAGGACTAACACCAGACAAGCAGTAAGAGGAGTCAGTTATGTGAGATTTCAACTCGAATCAAGAGGATTTATGGAAATATAACATATGCTATATGTTCTAGAGTTGAAAGTAAACTTACTCTCAATTTCATCTTTTGAACATGAAGGATATGCAGTTACATTCCAAGATGGACAGGTACTTGTGTATTCATAGAAAGATACTCAGAACACAATGGTGGTGCTTGGTGTCATAAAGGAGAGACTATATAGGTTACTTGGATGACCTATAATTGGATGCAGTGGTTTCTTGGATTCAATGTCAGATTCAGATTCATTGTTAGAGATAGGAAGTTGTGAAACTCCTTCCAACACTATTGGAAGAATGAGTCCATGAAGAAGCCACATATCCCATCCCTGGATAGGTATCAATAAAATATTCCATTTTGGAAAAGTAGTTTGTAAATATGTAAATATAAAAGTAAGTATGCATATGTAAATACCTTCTAAATTATGTTTTCATTGTTGTAATAGGGGATTTTATTAGCCACTCTTGGAGAATTAGATAGTGAGAGAAGTCTTATAGGGATTTCTAAAGCCTTTCGACAATAGTGTAGAAAATTGTTGTAATTATCATCTTATGAACTGCATATTGATCGAATTTCCTATGTAATAACATTCTTATTATGAAGTACAAAGGTGAAAGAATGGAAGAAACTAGGATTTGGAACATGTAGATCGAGAGTGGGAAGAGCATAATATCTATGCAATCCTTCCTAGAGCTAGTAAATAAATAGTCTTTGTGTAAATAAAGGAGGTAAACCATTTATGTAAAATGTATGTTATATTCTATGAACATCTCCAAGATGTTATTCCATGTTCTTGTATGGTGTATACCTTGTGCATCAGTAATTCAAACAGTACATATGTTTGTGGAAAACATGTTTTGGTTTTTTCTTTCAAGGCAGGGGAGAGGAAATGAGAAGGGAATCCATTCAGAGACTCCTACAGATACATCAGTAGTATAGGAACAGTTAATCTAGGATGGGTGAGGCATATATCAACATTCAACTTGGTTTTATGATTGTCGAGATGGAATATATTCAAGAAGAGAGGAGGAGATGGGAGTGAATGTTGAGTCAGAATTCAGATATGGATTTTTCGGAGAAGAGATTTAGTGAGTACACTTATGTAATTAAGGAATCAATTATCAAGAAACGATGCTATATATATATAGCCATAAACTAATGCATATAGCCATAAGCAAGAACTAGAGTCATAATTATTGCCAAGAGCTAGAGTCAGATCCATGTTCCAGAAAAGCAGAAAGAAGTACATTGATCTAGATTGGTTTCCTTGATATTTTGGAATTTTGATAAGGAGATCAAATCCATATCCAAGATGAAGATCCAAGGAAAATTTCAAGGCTGAAATGGAAATTAGTCCAAGTAAATTTCAACAAGGTTGAAGAGTGAAAAATATTTATCATCACTAAGTTGTTGAATAATCCATGAAGAGATATTCAATAAGGTGGAAGAGTGAAGAAGATTTATCACAACTGATTTGATGAATAATCCATACTTTTTTAGGACCAAATGTTCTTCAGTGGGAAGGTGTGATCCAAGAGGATCCAAAACACTCAAAGAGATCCAAGAGGATCCAAAATGCTCAAAAAATGATTATCTCACATTCTCTTGACAATGAATTCATTCCATAGAGATCGACGAGGTATTTCCAAAGACACGTGAATTGCCTCAAATGGATGTTGTATGAGAAAGTTATGGCCTTTAAATTTTTTGGAAAAAACAGGTCAAAATTATGATAGGGAAGTCAATACAGATGACATCATCATGACATCATCAAGATGATGTTTCATCACCACATATTGACATGTGGCATCCATACAGCTGAGTTGGATGAATCATAGGATGAAATGTGTCCTTATGTACATTTGACATGGCAGTATGACATCAACAACCATATGACAAGTGGAAATCTCAAAGAGTGACATGTAGAGATATGACATCATCATGTTTACATGGAAGCACCAAGAGTTTCTATGTGCCATCTAAATTTGGAAAAATTGGAATCATGTAAGGTACCAAATCTATTATAATAATTGAAAATAAAAATATTGCAGAGAATACCAACGGAACAACACAATAGATGAAACCACAACACCAAAATAATACCTTTATTGATAGGAAACAATTTTCACTTGCCTCTTCAAGGGGGAAACCTCCAACAGAGAAACACTCTTTTACAATAATTATCAAGACAAAACTTATCATGTCCTTGACTCCTATTTATAATAAATATATCTATCAAAAGAACAATCTAGAGGAAGATATTCTAGAATCGGAAGCTTCTATTAGGTCTTCTTACATTTGACGTATTCTTCCTTATTACTAGGCCTTATTAATATTGGCCTTTATTACATGGAAAATATATTATTCTACCTATGTTAGGGGTTAGGGAGCTTAGGTCCCTAACATTCCCTCCCCCTTAAAAAACATCCTTGTCCTCAAGGCCTGAGATGAGGAAATTGATGCGGAATGGTAGTTGGCTCTCAGGTGGCATCGGTTGGAGTTGTATCTTTCCACTGGAATAACACTTCCTTGATGGTGTGATTTCGGAGACAACGCTCATGTTGGTCCAAGACTTCTTGTGGATGCAACTAGATGGATCCTTCTTCATCCAACTCGGGAAGACTGGTTTGAGTTTGGCACTTAGTTCCAATCACCTTCTTTAAGCATGAGACATGAAAAACAGGATGGAGCTAAGAATTGTTGAACAGGATAAGTCAACTGAGAAGGGGGGGGTGAATCAGTTGTATAAAATTTCTTTCATTTTATAAGCAGATTACTTATTAATCAATAAATCATGCCTTTAACATTTAACTTGCAGTAATACATTTAACCAATAAATATACAATCACACAAATGCGACAGTGACATAGTGATTTTTCATGAGGAAACCCAAAAGGGAAAAACGCCTTCTTCTTATGAATGAAAGGCAAGCTCCAACTTCTCTTTACATTCTTATTTTATCTGAGCTACAACCCAAATGAGGTTGCTACCTTTGTTTCTTCAGTACCTACTGAATGGAAGCTACATCTCCCAGATGTACAAGCACCAACTTGTACAGGAGACTTTTACAGTCTCCCCTTGCTCCTCCCTACCTCCCTATAATCCCCCTCTGTCACTAAGAACCTTTCTATTCAAGAGAAACAGTGACACTGAACAATTTTACTCCATCTTTTTTTTTTTACAATTGCATTTTTGTCCATTCAAATCATACACCAGAACCCTCAAGCATCAAAGATTCAGTTACAATAACTGAACAACTACTTTATAGAAATTATTATTGGCTAAGGCATCAAGAAGAAAAACAACCGTTCGATTTGTTTCATCATTTAATTAGATTGTTCTATGAGAATACGTTGAGTTTTGACTTTTCAACAGAAACAATCCTCGAGCGCTTCGGCAAGACACTTGTGCTAAACCATATGCCCATTGGCTGTGACCACAGGATTAATCAAAATGTGTTTTGCATTTCGCATTTCGGCAATATTGTGATGAGGCTTCTCGACACTTTTAAGTCACGATTTCCAAAACCCCGAAAAGGAGCTTAGTTGGACTGGCTCCTTCCCTACTCGTCATCGCTGGCTATGACCAAGAACTTATCCATAAAGCACTTTCACGACTCGCAATTTCAGGTTTCTCTATTTGGAAGGTTAGCGCACCTCCTTCCTTTGACCTCTAATTTCTCGATATTTGATTTCCGCTTACGTTGGATTGATGGTTCTCGACCCTCCATGATCCAATGGTCTGGATTGGATCGCAAATTTTGGGGTTATTTACTTAGGTTTTTGTTTCATTAATTCATAAAACCGAAAACTGTGCCGATGGAATTCCATTCTGAATCTTCAACACATGTATGCACCATTTGTGGTAAGACTGTTTAGTTATAGTTCGTCTCTTCATACCTATGATCAAAAACTATGTCATTCTCTCTCAATGATGGAATGTTACTCTGAAAACTGTGTCATTCCAAATATTCCATAAACAATAATGTCGATAAACTCCACAATGCTAACAAGTGCTCTATTCAAAATACTATGCTTATAATAATGTTTTCCAAATGACAATTGCACCTATAACAACAATGCCAACAAGGCCATTTAACTAATATGTCAATCTTGGAGAAGATCTAACCCATGTAGACCTCAGCCATAGCCATTGCTAACATTTTATGCCATATTAAACTTTGATATTGCATATTTAAAGTTAACATCAATGACAACTAAAGTTAACATCAAATGACAACATGTTGAATGTAATTCTAGCACTGTTCATTCAGCAACCTGACCAACAAACTCCCCCTTTGGCATTCATGGAAAAATTTAAATCCTTTCAATCCTTTCTTCCCCTTTTGACATCTATGGCAAAGGAGAAACCATACTCCCCCTGACAAAAAAAACCACTTGTAAAGAGGTATCATACTAGCAACTCCCCCTATCAAAATAATCAATAAACATGTGCAATCTGATAACCAAACTGAAAAATATAGCATGAAATCCTGTATTTATGAGTATAAAAAAATATTGCAGAGGTAATACCCCCAATTGATCCCTGATACTTTCAAATTTCATCTTGGGTAATGGTTTAGTAAATATATCTGCAAGTTGGTCCTTTGTGCCAACATATTCCAGTTTTATAACAATAGACATAACCTTCTCTCTCAGAAAATGAAATTTGATGGGAATGTGTTTTGTTTTTTAATGCATAACAAGATTTTTAGAAATACTAATTGCACCGGTATTATCACAGAAGATAGATATAGGTTAATCATAATGAATGTGTATATCTTCCAGCATCTGTTTCATCCATAGAACCTGAGTGCAACAATTTGCAGCTGCAATGTATTTTTCTTGAGCAGTAGACAAAGACATTGTTGATTGCTTCTTACTTGACCAACTTACAAGACATCCTCCAAGAAAAAATGCTCCTCCACTAGTACTCTTCCTGTCATCAACACAACCTGCCCAATCAGCATCAGTGAAAGCATAAAGATCAATCTGATTACATATAGGATACCACAAACCATACTCTGTTGTTCCCTTAAGATATCTGAAAATTCTTTTGACTGCAAGTAGATGAGAAGTTTTTGGTGAAGCATGAAACCTGCCAACTTGAAAAACTGCATGCATAATATCAGGTCTTGTAGCTGTAGCATAAAGAAGACTACCAATCATAGATATGTACATTGTCTAATCAACATATTTAGTATCATCAAACTTACTTAATTTACAGCCAGTAACCATGGGAGTGCCAACTGGTTTAGAATCTTCCATCTGAAATTTCTTAAGCATTTCATTGATATACTTGGTTTGAGAAATGGAAATACCTTTATCAGATTGAGTAATTTGCAAGCCTAAGAAAAACTTCATTTCTCCTAGCATGGACATCTCAAACTCTTTCTTCATACTTTCAACAAACTGTTTACTGAGCCTATCATCATCACTACCAAAAATGATATCATCTACATAGATCTCAATAATAATCAAGTTATCATTTTCTTCTTTCATGTAAAGATTACTATCAGTGTTACCTTTACTGAATCCTTGTTGCCTTAAGTAATTGTCAAGTCTAGAATACCAAGCCCTTGGTGCTTTCTTCAGCCCATACAATGCCTTTTTCAACCTGTAAACATATTGTTCTGCTTCTTGTACCTGAAAACTATCTGGTTGTTCCATGTATACTTCTTCTTCTAAATCGCCATTCAAAAATGCAGACTTTACATCCATTTGATCAACTTTAATGTGCTTAGAACCAGCATAATCTAAAACCAACCTAATGGCTTCCATTCTTTCAACAAGAGCAAAAGTTTCACCATAATCTATTCCTTCTACCTGTGCATACCCTTTACACACTAATCTAGCCTTATTTCTAGTGACTTTTCCTGCTTCATCCATCTTATTTTTGAAAACCCATTTAGCCCCTATGACATTTTTATTCAAAGGTCTAGGAACCAATTCCCGTGTCTTATTCTTTTCTATTTGACTAAGCTCTTCATTCATTGCTTTCATCCACCATTCATCTTTAATTGCTTCTTCAACATTTTTGGGTTCAATCAAAGAAAGTAGATACATGTTCATGAGTTGAGATGGATTCTTTCCTTTTGCTTCTTCTTCCAACACCTGCATTTATGTCACCAATTATCTGTTCTTCAAGATGATTTTTCTATATTCTTTTGCTTGGAGTCTTATATGGGGTTATTCTTTTGAATGGAGTTGTGCCTTGTATTGATGTAGGAATTAACTGTTCATTATCATCAGTCTTAGTTTCTTCTATTTCACTTACATCTTTATCCATCTTATGTTTGTCATATATTTCATGTATTTGTTGATCCTTTTGTTTAGATTTGGACTTCAAAAATGAGGACTCATCAAACTTTACATCTATAGATTCAACAATTTTTCTTAATCTGAAATTAAAGAATTTATAAGCATTTCTTGAACATGAATATCCAACCAATATGCCTTCATCAATTCTAAAGTCTAATTTTCCCATATTTTTATCAATTCTTTTAATGTAACACTTACTCCCAAAAATTCTAAAATGTTTTATGTTTGTTGGTATTCCTTTCCATAATTGATAGGGTGTCTTATCAGTATTATTTCTTAGCAAACTTCTATTCAAGATGTGTACAATGGTGTGAATAGCTTGAGCCCAAAACATGCCATTCAATCTGGACTCATTTAACATTGTTCTTGCCATTTCCATAACAATTATGTTTTTTCTTTCAACAACACCATTTTGCTGAGGTGTTTCTATAACAAAGAAATGTCTTTTAATTTTGTTTTCATCATAGTAATTGTTAAATTCATTTGACACAAACTCTCCTCCATTTTCTGACCTTAAGCACTTAATATTCATATCAATTTCATTTTCAGTCAGTTTTTGAAAACTTGAAAGAAACTAAATGTTTCAGACTTCTTTTTCAACAAAAACAACCAAGTCATTCGAGTAAAATCATCCACAAATAATAGAAAGTATCTTTCACCATTTAGACATGTTGTTCTCATAGGTCCACATACATCAGCATGTATTATTTCCAAAGGCTTTGTTGTAGAATATTCCTTTGTTTTAAACTTGACTCTAGTTTGTTTACCATGTTGACATTGTTTACAAATAGAGTTGGAAAGATTCTTTATGACAGGTAAGTTCCTTATTGCCTCCTTTTTATTTAACTAAATCAAATTGTCAAAGTTAATATGTCCAAGTCTTTTATTCCATAACCAACTTTCATCTTCATGTCCAAGATAGCAATTTTCATCCTTTTCATCTAAAATGTATATATTATTTGATGTCCATGTAGTTGTTCCAACTAACTGATTTGTTTTAACATCCTTGATTTGACATTGTTTAGAATCAAATATCATAAGATTCCCTTTATCACATGTTTGACTTACACTCAACAAGTTATGTTCCATATTTTCAACCAGTAAAACATTTTCAGCCATTATGTCTTTGTTCAAACAAACAGTGCCTCTTCCAACTATTCGAGTTGATTGATCATTACCAAATGTGACTGGACCTTCTTTTCTTTGATCTAAGGAATCAAAGATTTATTTTATGACTGTCATATGTTTTGATCATCCATTGTCCACACACCACTTAACTTTATGATCATCTTGTAAAGCAAGTTTGCACTCTTCAATTTCTAAATGATCATTCTTCTTTTTCCAATAACTAGTTTTCTGATTTGTGTATTGGTTTATAACAGATTTTTGAAAATTCACTGGACAATTTCTTGAAATGTGTCCAAAGTTATTACACCTACAGCATTCAACTTCAAATTTCAAAGCATCAAATCTATTATGTGAGTTGTTCACATTGTTATGAATAGATTTATCATGTCTTCTTTCATATTCAAATCTAGATATGCCATGACTGTTATGTGCACTTATATTTATTGAAAAAACATTACAGAAAGGTGCTTTGTGTCCATACTTATAACAAAAGAAACAATAACCTTCAAACTTGTTTTGATGTCTGCCATAACTTTTTCTATACACTGTTGAAGTCCGATTATCTTCTTTCTTTTCTGATCCCTTCTGCTTGTAGGTGTTTTTCTCATTTGTATGCTTTGTACCTACTTTTTTAAAACTCGAACTAGAGCTCGTATTGGTAACTTCAGACTTATACCCAATTCCAGTCTTATCATAAGTTGATCTTTGACTACAGATAATTTGATCCAATACTTGAGAACTATGATTCATGTTATTTTCTTGTACTTTATTTCTTAATAAAACTACTTCAAGTTTTAAGCCTTCATTTTCCTTATCCTTCTCTGCAAGTACACTATTTAGAGCTTCTTCAGTCACTCTAGCTTCTTCTATTTTGAGTTTTAATTCAACTAACATGATCTCAGTGCTTTCAATTAAATTGTTTGACTTCTATAATTCTTGATCTAAACCCTTAATCTCTTTTTTAAATTGTTTGCATTCTCTTCTTACTTTCATTAATTCAGACAAAGCACTTACAAGTTCAGCTTCCAGGTCAACTTCACCTTCTTCTTCTTCAATAAGTTCATCATTCTTATTTTCCATATCCATAAAAAGTCGTATATCTATACTTTCATCACTTTCATCTATATCTGAGGATTCACTATTATTTTTTATGAATATACTTTTATTTTTATAAAAATTTCTTTGAAATGGCTTCTTATACAAATTCTTATATTCTTTGATTTTCTTGTTACTTTCTTCTTATCCATCAGAATGTTTATTGTATGGACACTTAGAAGAAAAATGCCAAATTCTACCACAATTAAAGAACTTGAGAGGAAGTTTACCTTTGTACTTTCCAGTACCTCTTTTTAGATTTTTGACAAAATTAGCTTCTTCCATGTCTTCTTCTAAATCCTCATGATTACTAGTTTTTGTTTCAACCTTTTTATTGTCCTTCTGTGCTGCCTTGAAGGTGGCTTCCTTATTGGAAGGACTCTTATTAGATGTCCTCATCTCATATGCTGTTAGTATTCCTTGCAACTCACCCATTAGTAAAGTAGCAATATCAGTTCTTTCTTCTAAAGAAAATATTTTGGGATCAAATCTTGCAGGTAAAGATCTAAGCACTTTTTTCACAATAATAATGTTTTCAACTGTTTCTCTTAAACCTCTCATAGTATTGACTACTTCATCAATACGTAAAAAATAGGTAGCTATATCTTCATATTCTTCCATCTTTAAACTTTCAAATTGACTTCTATATGATTGTAATTTAGCATTCTTTACCTTAGTATCTCCTTCATATACCTTCTTCAGTTTGTCCTATAATTCTTTTGCTAACTCACAATGCATTACCTTAACAAATTATGAACGTGTCAATCCTCCAAGTATTGCATACATAGCTTTGGAATTACTTTCATAGAATTTCTTCCCTGCAACATCTGTTGGAATTGTTGATGGAGCCTTATATTCATTCAACACAGCTTGCCAAACATCTATTGCTTAGGACTGTAGAAACAACTTCATCCTGATACTCCAAAAGGCATAATTATGTCCATCAAACAAAGGTAATCCATGTTTAGTAAAATCAGATTTCTTATCCATTATTAAAAATCAAACTTCCAGTGATTAAACTGAATCTTGAAGTAACCTGCTCTGATACCAATTGTTGAACAGGATAAGTCAACTGAGAAGGGGAGGGGGAGGGGGTGAATCAGTTGTATAAAATTTCTTTCATTTTATAAGAAGATTACTTATTAATCAATAAATCATGCCTTTAACATTTAACTTGCAGTAATACATTTAACCAATAAATACACAATCACACAAATGAGATAGTGACACAGTGATTTTTCATGAGGAAACCCAAAAGGGAAAAACATCTTCTTCTTATGAATGAAAGGAAAGCTCCAACTTCTCTTTACATTCTTATTTTATCTGAGCTACAACCCAAATGAGGTTGCTACCTCTATTTCTTCAGTACCTACTGAATGGAAGCTACATCTCCCAGATGTACAAGCACCAACTTGTACAGGAGACTTTTACAGTCTCCCCTTGCTCCTCCCTACCTCCTTGTAATCCTCCTTTGTCACTAAGAACCTTTCTATTCAAGAGCAATAGTGACACTGAACAATTTCACTCCATCTTTTTTTTTTTTACAATTGCATTTATGTCCATTCAAATCATACACCAAAACCCTCAAGCATCAAAGATTCAGTTACAATAACTGAACAACTACCTTACATAAATTATTATTGGCTAAGGCATCAAGAAGAACAACAATCGTTCGATCTGTTTCATCATTTAATCAACGTCGTTCGATGAGCATACATTGAGTTTTGACTTTTCAACAGAAACAAGCCTCAAGTGCTTCGGCAAGACACTTGTGCTAAACCATATGCCCATTGGTTGTGACCACGGGCTTAATCAAAATGTGTTTCGCATTTCGCATCTCGGCAATCTTGTTATGAGGCTTCTCGACACTTTTAAGTCACGATTTCTGAAACCTTGAAAAGGAGATTAGTTGGACTGGCTCCTTCCCTTCTCATGACCACCAGATGTGACCAAGCGCTTATCCATAAAGTGCTTTCATGACTCACGATTTTAGGTTTCGCTATTTGGAAGGTTAGAGAACCTCCTTCCTTTGACCTCTAATTTCTCGATATCTGATTTTCGCTTACATTGGATCGATGGTCCTCGACCCTCCATGATCCAATGGTCTAGATTGGATCGCAAATTCTAGGGTTATTTACTTAATTTCTTGTTTGATTAATTCATAAAACCGAAAATTGTGCCAATGGAATGTCATTCTGAATCTTCAACACATGTATGTGCCATTTGTCGTAAGACTATTTAGTTATAGTTTGTCTCTTCATACCTATGACCGAAAACTATGTCATTCTCTCTCAGCGATGGAATGTTATTCCAAAAACTTTGCCATTCCAAATCTTCCATAAATAACAATGTCGATAAACTCCACGATGCTAACAAATGCTCTGTTCAAAATACTGTTTTTATAATAATGTTTTCCAAATGACAACTTCACCTATAACAACAATGCCAACAAGGCCATTTAACTAATATGCCAATCTTGGAGAAGATCTAACCCATGTAGACCTCAACCATAGCCATTGCTAACATTTTATGCCATATTAAACTTTGATATTGCATAATTAAAGTTAACATCAATGACAACTAAAGTTAACATCAAATGACAACATGTTGAATGTAATTCCAGCACTGTTCATTCAGCAACCTGGCCAACAAGAATGACTAGTAAAATCTAACTAATAGGCCACCTATCCCATGTGCTTGAGAACTGTATAAGGACCATAAAATTTGGGCACCATTTTCTGACAACGTTCAGCCTTGAGTGATTTTTTCTTATAAGGTTGCAGTTGAAGAAACACCTAATCCCCTTCTGCAAATTGAAGTTCTGAGTGACCTTGATCTACTTGTTTCTTCATGTGATTTTTATCCATGACCAAATTCTCTTTGAGGGTATGGATAATATCCTCTTGAACTATAATATTTTGGTCAACCTCCTGGACCATCGAGACATCAAGCATGTATGTTAGAGATAAAGGTGGATTTTAGCCATATACTGCTTCAAAGGGAGTCATGCGAGTAGTTGTATGGTAAGAATTGTTGTACCACCATTCAACTAGGGGTAACCATTGAGCCCATCAATTTTTTCATTCATATGCAAAAAACCTCAAATATTTTTCCAAACACTTGTTGACAACATCAATTTGACCATCAGTCTGGGGATGATAGGCAGTATTGAGATGAAATTGTGTGCCCTGTAGCCTGAATAGTTCTTGCCAAAAATTGTTGGTGAAAGTGGGATCTTTGTCAGAAACAATAGAATGAGGCATGCCATGAAGCTTGAAGATATGATCCATGCAAACTTGAGCCACAGTGGAGGCAAAGAATGGGTTTTGAAGAGCACACAAATGTGCATAATTGGAAAGACAATCAACTACCACCATGATGACTGAATTATTTCCCAATTTAGGTAAGCCAAAAATGAAATCTATAGATACATCCCTCCAAATAGATGGTGGGATCATAAGAGCTTTTAGTGTGCCCAGAGATTTGACTGTTTCCCCCTTGTTGCACTGACATACATCACATTCTACCACAAAAGTGTGAACGTCCTATTTCATACCATCCCAGAAAAAAGAACGTTTGACCTTGTCATAGGTTTTGGTAAACCCTGAGTGCCTAGTTGTGGGTGTAGCATGAAGCTCAGAAAGCACCATGGATTTAAGTTATGACTATTTACTTAAATACAAATGACCTTTGTAGTGAAGCTCATCATTGTGTCAAGAGCACCCTGGGGAAACTAGAGGATTTTCTTGCAATTTTTGGATCAGACTCAAAATTTTGGGATCTTACAGCCATTTCTGGTGAATAGCTTGGAGACAATCGGGTACAATGAAGGAGAGGAAAAAAAGGGACCCTTCATCTTCATATTTTCTTGAACGAGTGTCAACAACCATGTTGTCTTTTTCTTTCTTGTAAATGATCTCATAATGATATCCAAAGATATTAGTAACCCATTTTTATTTCTCCAGGGATAAAAGACATCCCTCCAGAAAATACTTGACGCTCTAATGATCTGTCTTAATTTGGAAGTGTTTCCCCAATATATAAGGGCACCAGAGATCCACTACATGCATAATATCCAACATTTTCTTTTCATAGATTGATTGGCCCAAATGTCACTCTAATATTTGTTTGTTGGTAAAGGACAAAGGTAAGCCATCTTTCATAAGGATTGCTCCAATTCCTCTCCCATAAGCATTACATTCCAATCAAAAGCTCTTTGTGAAGTCAGGAAGGGCTAAGACATGAGTGGTGCACATAGTCGCCTTCAAATCTTGAAAGAAATGATTAGCTGCAGGAGTCCAAGTGAAAGAATTATGTTTAAGGAGAGCAGTGAGAGGCACTACAATATTTCCATAATTCTTAACAAACTTGTGATAATAGCCTATTAAACCCAGAAAACCACCCAAGCTTTTGAGAGTCTTACAAAAAGGTTAATCTTGCATAGATTCAATCTTCTTAAGATCCACCCTGACAACTACCTTTCCAACAATATGACCCAAGTACTCGACTTTCGAGGCTCCAAAATCACATTTAGATTTTTTGAGGAAAATTTGGTGCTGCGAGAGTAGCTGAATAACCTGATCCACATGAGAAAGATGGGTTGTCTAGGTTTTACTATAGATGAGAATATGATCAATGAAAACTAAGACAAAATGACAGATAAAAGGAAAGACATGATTCATGGACCTTTGGAAAGTGGAGGGAGAATTACACAAGACAAAGGGCATGACCAAGAACATATAGTCACCCTCATGAGTGAGAAATCTAGTCTTAGGAATCTTTGTCTCTTTCATACGTATTTGGCGGTAGCTAGAACAAAGATCAAGTTTAGTAAGGAACTGGGCACCACTTAATTCATCCAAGATATCGTCAATGAAAGGAATGTGAAATTTGTCTTTGATGGTGATTTTKTTGAGGGCATGAAATCTAGGACACATGTGCCAAGAGCCTTATTTMTTAAGCACCATGACTAGAGGAGAATAATAGGGGCTAGTASTAGGATAGAAAATGSCTGYAGYGAGMAATTCTTGAACAATCTTCTAAATTTCATTTTTTTGGGAAAAGGGATGATAATAAGGACGAACATTGGGAGGAAGGATACCAGGTACGAGGGGAATGGAATTATCATGAACACCATGGGAAGGAGGACGTCCCTAGGGAGTGGAAAAAATATCTTGATGTTTGGAGAGGATGGATTGGAGGTCAAGAGGCACARARKGTGTCTTAATGGCTTGAATGGAATGGAGTTGTGCGATAATGTTGGAATGACATTTTTTTAGGAGCTTTTCCATGCGATGGGAGATGATGATATCAGGGGAACCTTCTATGATTCCTTGTAATTTATATTGTTCTCCCTCCTAGATAAATTGCATGGTTAATTCCTTAAAATCCATGAGAATGGGGCCCAGAGTCCTTAACCATTCAACACTAGGAACAATGTCACAACCACCTATGACAATAGAAAACATATGATATTTCATGTGGTACTGATCAATTTGGAGATACACATTTTAAAAATGCCCCCCACATTTCATGGACCCACCATTGGAAATCCTGATTTGAAATTCGTTGATTGCTCGGATATAGTAATTAGTTTCTTGGGAAATGCGGCGATGAACAAAATTTTGGGTGCTTCCATTTTCAATGAGGATGATGACCTTCTGATGATTAATG
This sequence comes from Picea engelmannii, assembly GCA_009831015.1. Lineage (NCBI taxonomy): Eukaryota > Viridiplantae > Streptophyta > Pinopsida > Pinales > Pinaceae > Picea > Picea engelmannii. The sequence goes on along the minus strand of ML821059.1, from coordinate 126,306 downwards.
TAACCAATGAACTTGATGGTTTGGGGAGAAGAGAATCCAGTGAGATCATTTAGGGAAATGATCGATTCAACTTCTGGGGGGTTTGAGGGTGGAATTAGGTTAGTTTTTTCAGGTGATTCGGTTAGAGGGGGAGCCTCTACCTCTTCTTCAGAAACATCCTCAGATATGGCCATAAAAATATTTTTTTACTTACACTTGTGCTCAGGAAAATATTTGTCATCACAATTATAACAAAGTCCCTTGAGTTGGCATTCAGCCATTTCTTCCCGGTTCAATTTTTGGATCTTTAGTGAAGTGGAAGGAGAAGCGGGAGTGACTAGTTTAGGATGAGGAATAAAGGAGGGTTTTATGGTTTGAGAAGAGACAATATTTCTTGCTTCCTTATCTATTTTAGTAGCTTCCAACCAACTCGAGAGGTGATCCATGAGGACATGGGCATGGATCTCATCCTTGATTCCATTGATAAAGAATTCTCAGAAGAAAAAAAAAACACCAGACATGCCCTCTGTGAGGAAATCCAATCACTCAAAAGTAGCTATAAAGTTTTCCATTGTGATAGATTGTTTCAAATTTTTCAAATCGACTAAATTGTTGGTGTCAATTTCAAAGAGTTCATAAATCTCTACAACAAATTGTTCCCAAGCCACACACCCTTGGAAGGAATTTTTTCTCCATTTCCAACATTCTTGATCTAGATGGAGAACACCATACTGGAGTTTGGCTAACTCATCTGTAATGTCATACAAGGAGAAATAGTGTTCCATCTTAGTTACCTAGTTGGTGGGATCTGAGCCATAAAAATTGGTTGCATCCACCCATGGAAGGCGTAGGTCACGTTGAAAGTGATGGGGATGAAAAGTCTAGGAATTTGATGAAGTTTCACCTTCAGGGTGCAAAGGTGGGTCACAGGAGGTAATGTCTCTAGTGATATTCAGCTTGGCACAGATCTGGCCAGCAAAGGATGAAAGTTGGGTAGAGAGGTCATGTTTCCAATTTTACATTTTTTTCATCTATGGTGGAATACATGATTTTATTGATGGTGGAAATATTTGCATTGAAGTTTTTGCACTTCCTGCTAGGTCTCTGTGAAAGCAGGGGACAAGGAATTGAGGCAGGCTTCAAAGTCCTAGTTACAGGTGTGGGCCATGATGAAGGGGGGAAATGAAATGGGACAGGCGGGACCACATAGGAAAGGGGTTATGGGTGAAGGGTATCACAATGATCAAGTCGATGAGGGTAATCCAATGGGGTAAGTCCCAAATAAGGGGGGCAGAAGGGGTTAGGGTCCACGACAAAAAAAAATTGTTGAAAAATGATAGGTATGAATGCGATTAGGGTAAAGAGAGGAATTACTCCAATCTAAAGAATATTATAGTGTTGAAAGGCCCAAATTCTTAAGAGGAGAAAATGTGTAGTGATTTCTCAACCAAAATGTAGGAGGTAAAGTTGCACAGTAATAGATCTTATATGTTCTTTTTCAGTTTCCATCCCAAGGGTGAGGGTATTCAAGGTTTCTACAGACAAGGGTTTTCCATGTTATATAGCTATTTGGTATACGTGCGGGGTCCAACAGTAGTACTCAGCCTAATATTTCATAGCACAAACTAAGGAGGCTAGACCGTGCCCTTAGTTGTACTACCTAACTACCTAGGTGATCTGGATTTATGAGAGGAATGAAATGAAACGCAGATCTATAACATTAACAAAAATATATATATATATATATAACAATAACATAGATACAATGAAACTTAACTTCTATTCAATAAAGAAATCTATTGAAGCTGTAAAATGAAGAATGAAACAATATTGCTCTAATGGTGTTAGCTAATCTATGAGAAGAGATGTGGCGGTGACGCACATCGGTCAGAGTGCATTACAATGAGTCCTTTATGCCATTTTAGCATCCATAAGTAATCAGAAAACCCTAGACATCCAAAAACCTAACCCTAGGATATGAATTGATAAAATTCATGTGGGCCCTGATGGGGTAAGTTGGTACATCAACTTACCAAGGTCGTAACTTTTGCATACGATCTTCATTTTAGGCACTTGATACCTTGTCACAAAGGTATATCTAGATCAATCCTCCCTCCTTAAGAAGAAATGTTCTCCATTATATTGATTTCCCCCATCAGATGAGGAAATTTTTGTTGAATTTGGCCTCGGGTGAGCCACTTTCATTGGTGCAGGAGTTGCCCCACTTTGACAACCAGATAAGATAAACCTTCTGTTGAAAATTTCCCTTGACCTATGTGTTCATGATATGATCAGTGGATGCATGGTCCATATAGTTACGGTTGATATATATTAGCGTCAATTGTTCTACTATCTATGAGGTTTCGAATAAGGGTGGAAAGTAGGGTCGAAGGAGGTCCTCATTAAACACTGGGTGCAAACCAATGAAGGGAGAATGTTGAGCTCAAAAGAATTGACACCCACGGCCTTGGTGATGGTGTAAATTCCATAGTGGATTGGAAGAAGATTTTGATGGATTCCTATAAGGAGTTCTTTTTGCAAGTGCAACCAAACTTTGCCTCCCACCTAAAACTTGTGTGGCAGTCTGTGTTAATCATGGCATTGCTTGTACTTTCCATTGGACTTCTGTAGAATATCCTTAACCTGTTGGAGGATGTGAGGGACTTATTCAATGAATCGAGTGGTTTTATTGGCTACAGTTTGAGCATGGGACGATTCTTCTTGTGTGGATGCAAGGGGTAATAAAACATCCATGGGACCCAATGGTTGAAATCTGATCCCCACCTAAACGGGGTTGTGGTCGATTGAATTGTGTATGGATATATTCATGGATGATTAGAATTGTACATGTGAAAAATCTGCATGATCATCCTATTGACAACCTCAGTTTGGCCATAATTTTGGGGGTGTAAGGTAGGGAATACTCTCATCACATATTCATGGATGCTTAGAATTGTACATGTGAAAAATATGCATGATCATCCTATTGACAACCTTAGTTTGGCCATACGTTTGGCGGTGGATGTTGATACTGAGAGGGGGGTTAATCGGTATCAAGTGCAATTTAAAACCTTTTTCAATTTATACTTAAAATATTCAACTATATTCAATGAGAAATAAACAATAGTATAAGAGTTACACCAATACACCACAATACGCCATGCGCAATATATGAGAAATAATCAATAGTTATTGTTCAAGGGAAGTAATGACTTCCAAAGGTAGCTATTGCTTCCAAATGTAAAGGGAGGGATAAACCTCCAAGAGGAAAATACAATCCTCAAATATAAAGAGAGAGTTAAACTCTCCATCCTTTCCCCTTCCTTCCACCCAAGAATATATGAGAGATAATAAAACATTACATTAAATCATCACCATCAACAAATCATCACATAGAACCTGATAATGCTTCCTGAGACTT
>ML821059.1:77072-92202 GCA_009831015.1 Picea engelmannii | reverse complement strand
TTTTGATGATGCACATGATCCCACCTTGGATTTCACTGAATCTATCAATCCATCCAGGATGGTATCTATTGCCAATTTGTTGTTCTTTTTTGTTTCCTTCTGAGCTACAGTCTTTGGTTTCTTCAAAGCATTGTATCCTAAAGAAACTGAGAACCAAACATCTGCCCCAAGAGCTTTCAAGTAATTTTCCATTCTATTACTCCAATATTCAAAATTGCTTCCATCAAATGGTGGAATCCCATTTGGAATTTTGTCTTCCATTTCTTCTTAGGATCTTCTTTCCAGTGGTTAAACTGTACTGAAGGTAACCCACTCTGATACCAATTGTTGATGCTTAGAGGGGGGTGAATCATTATCAAGTACAATTTAAAACCATTTTCAACTTATACTTAAACCATTCAACTATATCCAATGAGCAATGAACAATAGTATAAGAGTTACACCAATACACCACAATACACCATGCACAATATATGAGAAATAATCAATAGTTATTGTTAAAGGGAAGTAATGACTTCCAAAGGTAGCTACAGCTTCCAAATGTAAAGGGAGGGATAAACCTCCAAGAGGAAGATACAATCCTCCATTATCAAGAAAGAGTTAAACTCTCCATCCTTTCCCCTTCCTTCCACCCAAGAATATATGAGAGATAATAAAACTTTACATTAAATCATCACCATCAACCAATCATCACATAGAACCTGACAATGCTTCCTGAGAATTCTTCAATTTTTTAAATTATTCAATTCTTGGAGTACTATAATCCTGTATATAATATTACTCAATGTATTCTTTGAAACTCCTCCAAGTTTAACTCCTTGAATCCTCCCCAAAAAGAAGTTATAGAAAGAATGGTAGACTTTATTCAATTTTGGTCTATTCAGGAGACCGGCCTTGTACAAAATTCTGTGTGCTCAATATTTAACATCCAATTATGAAACTCGCAAAAAATAAACTAAATTCTGTACTCTTTCCAATGAAATTCATCCCACATAATTTGGATTCTCGATGAAGAATTTGTGACTGTTTTACCCGGAACACTTGTTTATTGACTAGCTTCAGGACTAGTCACAAACCCTATCTTCCATAGAGTGTATCTCCATAATTATAGTGAATCAAGAGCTGAGATTTTTACCAAATGTACCTTGATATGTATTATCAATACCATAGTGATTTCACCATTTGAATCGTTCTAGAAAAATAGTTATAGAAAAAATGGTAAGATTATCTGAAAATAACATACCTTAGAACACATTACCAAAAGACTTCATCCTCCCTTGAAATCCGACCTTCTTTACTTATTATTTCCTCTTAAATTCGAATTGTATCAAATGAATGTATAATGATGTTTATTTATACCATTTATGTCACTTCCTTTTAACATTAGGGCCGACCTGACACTTTCTTATTTTGTAATTCTTTTCTTTAATTATCTTCAGGGCCTACATGTACTTCCTTCTTCAATTCACTTTGTCATCTTCAAAAATTCATTTCTCCTCAACCATGAGGATCCATGTGACGTGCCACATACCACTGGAAACAACATGATGTATACTATCCATCCATGGGTGTTGTATCTACATGTGCATTTTCCTTAATGTCCAAATACCTTCATCAATCTTGCGGTCCAAAACCCATGACTAGGGTTGACATCAATGAAGACAACCAATCTTCCAACAGTGGAAGTTTGTGGATTTGGTGAGCTTGGTGTCCAGCCATGACCAGAGGCTCAACTAGAATGTGTTGAGGAACTAGGTATCCCAATCTGAGATGATGGTTTGTGGTATCCCAAAATGTACCCACACTTGTTCAAAGAAGAGCCTGGCAGTGGCCTCCGTTGTGATGCTCTTCTTGTAGGAAACCAGAATCGCCATCTTGGAAAATCGATCAACAACCATGAAAACACAATCATTTCCCTTCTTGGTTGAAGGAAGGCCCGACATGTAGTCCATTGAGATGTATTCCTAGGGCCTGTCGAGAGTAGAAAGAGGGGTGTACATGCCTTGTTTCTTAATGATCAGTTTGGAAATGGCGCAGGTCGTGCAGGACCTTATATACTTGCTGACATCATGTCAAAGTTTTGGCCAATAGAAATTTTGTTGCAACATTTCCACTATCTTTTCTATGCCGAAGTGCCCTACCACCCGACTGTAATGATCTTCCAAAATCAACTTCGCTCGCTTGCTTGATGGGATGAAAAGATGGACCAGACGACACAACAAACTATCCTGGAGATGGAAATCAAGGAAAACTATGTTTATTCCCAACATATGGTAGGTAGTGGTGAAGTCAAGATCTCTCTCATATATTTGGGTCCATTCATAGGTCTCATGTCCATATGAGTGTATCACCTTGGTTAGTTTTGTAACTAGAGGTCGACTGGGGCAGTTAGCCACACAGTTGGTTCTCCCTGTCTTATACTTGATGTTGAGATGGAACTTCTACAAGTATGTGACCACTTTTGATGGTGGTCATTCTTTAATTTTCCTTATGTCTACATGAACTACAAAGGCTTATGATCAATGTGGATGATTGTCTCCTTCTAGAGAATGTAATTCCTCCACTGGTGGAAGGCTTACATTTCTTTTTTGTAAGTGGGGTACTTAAAGATGGTATTTGATGGCATCTCACTATGATAGGCCATGGGATTCCCATGATTAGTGATAATTGCACCTACATCATAGTCTGAAGAATTTTTTTCAATCTCAAAAGTTTGTTGCAGGTTGAGTAATGAGAGCATCATGGTTGAGCACAGGAACTGCTTAAAATCATCGAAATATTTTTGTTGCGACTGGCCCCAAACAAATGTTTCCTTGCCACCTCCCTTGGTCACTTAGATAAGGACTCATGCAATGTGTGAGAATCCCAACACGAAACTGCGATAGAAATTGGCAAGGCCTAAGAAGCTCTAAATCTCAGTGAGTGTGGTCGGGGTTGTCCAGTCACGGATGACCTAGATCTTGGTTGAATCAACATGCACCCCATGATCATCAACAATGTAGCCTAGGTACTAGACCCTGTTAATTCCAAACGACAATTTTTCCAAATTTGCATATAGCTTGTGTTGTCGTGGAGTGTGTAGAACATGTTCAATATGTTGCAAGTGTTCATTCCAACTCTTGTTGAAGATGAGGATGTAATCCAAATACACCACCACAAAATAATTGGTGAAAGGATGCAAGATATCATCCATCATCCTCATGAAATTTATAGGGGAATTTTTCAAGCCAAAGGACATAACCATCCATTCAAAAAGACCTTCTTTGGACTTGAAGTAAATCTTCCATACATCGGTCTACTCTATTAGGACTTGGTGGTAACCAGACTTCAGATCAATATTACTGAATTATTTTCCCCCCTTGAGATGGTCAAGGAGATCATCAATTCGGGGAATTGGGTACCAATTCCTAACTATAACTTTTTTTAGGGCCCGATAATCAATGCAGAGTTGCCAGGTCTCGTCTTTCTTCTGCACAAGAATGATTGGGCTTCCACAAGGTGATGATATTGTTCGAATGTGACCCTTTTTTATAATCTCTTGGATATCGTGCTTGATTTCCTCATTTTTTGAAAGAGAGTGGTGATAGCATGGCCCATTGGGTAGTGGTGTGTTGGGGATTAGATCAATTGAGTGCTTGACCTAATAGTGAAGATGTACCCCAGTGGATGAGGAGATGATGTCTTTTTATTTTTACATGACCTTATCCACTTGTTTTTTTTGCATGGAGAGACCTGTCATAGAGGCCATGGATGTGGTTGAAACCTTCCTCTCACTTTGAGAACGAATCACAAAAAAGACAAACTTCCCAGTCTAAGAGATGACCTTCATGCATTGTTTGGAAAAGATCAAGGAAATGGTAGTAGATGGGACTACCTCGAGAATCCTGTACAATTTATTGTCCAAAGTAATAATAACACTATGAGGCATAGACTCATATACAGCATGACATTTCCATAAATAATTTTGGCCCAAAATAAAATCAAAAACTTCAAGGGGGAGACATCACACAATACCTCATCTTTGAAGGGCTTGATGTTGTAGGCCATGCAACAATGTTGGCTGATGTGAAGATCACTCCCTTGGCGCAGCTATCGAATGGTGTATGGTTGTGGGTGTGGTGTTGTCAACAGATCCAACTGCTTGACTACCTTCATTGACATGAGGTTCTTCTGGCTACCACTATCAACGATGAAGTGCATTGGAGTACCCTTCACCCACATATGTGAATGAAAGAGGCACTCAACTTCCTTCGGCTCATCAGGTTCACCAGACTAGACCTTAATGGTAGCAACGGTGGCACTGGGTTCAACATCAATGATATTTATCCCTTTTGATGGTTCTAAATCGGAATCAGAGCCCACATCTGATTTTGAGGTTTTCACCTCGGCCACCAATGACTGCTTTGAGCGGCATTCAGCAGTGTTATGTCAAGGGCCCTTATGGAACTCGCACCACTTCCCACTATTTTTCTTTTTCTTCCCATTTTACTTCTTTGTTTATGGTTTAGACTAGTTTTCCTAAGGTTGTCCATCCTTTCTCCCTATGTTATGTAAGTTGGGGCCTCCTTTTCCTTTCTTTTGTTGTGAGGGGTTCGCAGTCTGAAATTGTCACGTCTTTTGTTTAAGCTCCTGCTTGATTTTGATAGCATATCAATAGGCACACCCAAGGATGAGATGTTTAGAAACTCCATTTATGTATAGATGTATCTATGGATACCACCATGATACTTTAGCACCAAATGTCATTCATAATATTTGATACCTAGCTTGGTGCGCAGGGTATGGAAGACATTGGTGAACTTTGGCACTGTTTCGTCCCTTTCATGTCGTAGTGTGGTCCATCTTGTATATAAGTTGTCATAACTTCCAACAGGGTATTATTGTTCCTTAATAGCATCACTAAAAGAAACCCAAGTGGGTGTGACTACAAATAATGTATATCCCTCTATTTCCTATTGCTCACAGAAAGCCTCCCACCAATATTTGACATGGGGGGTGATCTTAAGGAGCGCAAATGTAATCGTTCCTCTATCAAAACATTTATGGAAATAAAATACCCTTCAAGAAGGTTTAACCACTTGTATACAACATCTTCATATATTTGACCTTCAAATATAGGAATATCAAAATTGATCTGTACCTTGAAGAGGGCGGTGCCTTCGCTCAATGAAGATGTGTCACCTGTTGGGAGTCGTTGAAGGATTTGCACAAAATTATCCATCATATCATTCCTTTGTCAGAGAGGGATTCCTCGAGAAATAGCTTAAAGAGATCTCCTGCCCCACTGTCTCTCTTTTATTCCCCCATGGGTGACCGTCAAGATCGATGAGGCCAATATTGCAAAGGCTCAACTGGTTTGAGTCCCAACTGCTTATACCCTGACCTCGTTGGGGACATGCACAGAGAAACAAATGAAGAGAAGACTACTTTGATACCATTGAAGCAGATTTATAAGAAGAACGACATGAAACATAGATATATAACATTAAAATATATATACAGAGAACAATAACAGAGATACAGTGAAACTTAACTTCTATTCAATAAAGAAATATGTTGAAACTGTAAAATGTAGAATGAAACAATCTTGCTTGAATGGTGGTAGCTAATCTCTAAGAAGACATGTGGCAGTTACACACATTCATCTGAGAACATTACAATGAGGCACATGAGCCTTTTTATCATCCAAAAGTAATCAGAAAACCCTAGACATCCAATAACCTAACCTTAGGAGATGAAGCACCAAAATACATGTGGGCCCCGATGGGATAAGTTGGTACATCAATTTCCTGGGGTCGTAACTTTTGCATATGATATCCATTTTAGGTGTTCAATACCTCATCGGAAAGGTATATATGAGAAGTATAACTTCTGTTGAGAGTTACAGACTGTTGCTGGCAACCCTTTTCCCCCCAAAATTCCAAAAAACGTTATTTAGGGCCTCAAAATGGCCCAAGAATTTTGGGACTCGAAAAACTGTAAAAAACTGCCAAAATGGAAAAATGTGTGTGAGCCAGTTGGAAGAGGTTGGTGGCCACGGATATCCACCTCGATCACTAAGTACTAGAGATTATATTTACAAGTGTTGTTCTCAGTGGCACTATAGCAGTCAGGCAGTCGATCGATTTATGTACGAAGGGCTTCAGGATATCTAGGTTGATCCATATACAAGTGTTGCCTGATGTGCTACCAGTCTAAGGGGTACCAACATGGGTTAAAAGGGTGGCCAAAAATGTGCACTTAAGTACCACTTGTATTTATTTCGTGTATGCTTCCTCGACCATGGTTATGCTTTGAATGACAGATCTTTGTAGCTTTAATACGTTGGAATATGTCTCTACCCTAAAAAACATAACCCACAATATTTTTCCAAGGAAAGTGCTTTGATACCACTTGTAAGGTACCAGATATATTATAATAGCTGAAAACATAAATATTGCAGAGAATAACAGCGGAATAGCACAATAGATTAAACCACAACACCAAAATAATACCTTAATTGATAGGAAATAATTTTCACTTTCCTCTTCGAGGGGGCAACCTCCAGAAGAGCAGTGCTCTATTACAATAATTCTCAAGAAAAAACTTTTCATTCCCTCTACTCCTATTTATACTAAATCTATCTATCAAAAGAACAATCTAGAGGAAGATCTTCTAGAAGCGAAAGCTTCTATTTGGTCTTCTTATATTTGAATTATTCTTCCTTATTACGAGGCCTTATTAATATTGGCCTTTATTACATGGAAAATATATTATTCTACCTATGTTAGGGGTTAGGGAGGTTAGGTCCCTAACACATCTAGTTGGACCAGTTGGAAACTAATTTGATGCCAAGTAACTGCCAAGGTTAGGCCACATTTTTGGCTTACCTAGGCTATTTAAACCGAGCATGAATCCCGAGACAAGTACATGGAATTTTGTGCAGGGTACAGTACGGTGCATTGGAAAGCATCCCAATAGGTGCCTAGTTATGGTAATGCATTCTTTTGTGTGCCATTGAGCCCTTTGTCCAAACATAGTCATGTTTATACTCATTCTTCTCATTTTTTCGAGAGGATCATGATGTTGTTGTATGTTTTGTGCTAATATTTTGTCTATGAAAGTCTTAGTTCATATTGTCTTGCATGATAATTTTAGTGCATTGTTTTACGTGAAGAAGAGGGTCATTTTGAACTTGTTCAGAACATAGTCAAGTTTAAACTCATTTTTCTCAGAATTTCAAGAGGAATTCAATGGTAACCTATGTTTCTAAGGTTGAGTGATAGAATTCAAGAGTGACTTCAAAATTGGCTTTATAAGTCCATTTCATTTTAATTTTTGACATTTGAGATTTATGAAGAGCGATCTCACTATTGAAAAGGGACCCGGAGATGTATCACAAGAGGGGTGAACTCCATCATCAATTTTTTTCTTCATAGTTCTTTTATTTTATGGTGTGTTATATCTCATTATTCTGCAATTTATTCATCATTTTATGAAGTTTTGGACAAGTAATAAGATTCACATGTGTTATGGAAATCTGTCAAAAGATCATCAAAAATCATTTTGAATTAGGTTAGATGTTGAAGTGTGTTTAAATATTGTTTTGACATCTAAGGATTTTTGGATCAAAAATATTCAACAATGTTGTAGTTTTGGTCAGCACGGGCACTTAGATTAAAATTCGATTTTTGAATTATGTTCTTAGGCAGGGGAAACACTGAGACATAAATATGCTTCTTTATTTGAAGAGTGTCAGGAGGTGGAGGAGTAGTGGAGGTGGAGGGCTTGTCAGTAGCACCTCCATTGGTAGTGTTTTATGGAAGGGTGTTGTATGTCTTATATTTATTTTTTAGACTAACCATCTCGTCACACATAAAGAGATGGGTGCTTGTGGAATCATCCTCTTTTGGAGGATGACCCACATTGCCCCCTTATGGAGGGGTGGGATTTTTTGCAACCATTTTTTGTTTTTGAGGTGGGAAAGGGGTCAGTCAACATTGTGGATTGGGAGGTTCACTTTAAACATTTTGTGACTTCCTCATGATGGGGAAAATATTTTGTGTAATGGTCATCTCTGTAAATCAGGCAGGGAAACTTCACCTTCCTTTTAAGCTTGGTTTTAGCAATTGTTTGAGGTTTTTATTCATTCCTATGGGTTACTGAGATGAAGTGAATTGAACCCCATTCACCTCAAAGGATTTTGTAGGAGAGAGAGAAGATTTGGTGTTGGTAACAGTCTGTGATGAGGCTGGAGTGGAGGCTGGATGGCCTTGTTTCCTAGTTGATTGGGTTGCAGACTGCACTTTTACGGAACCTATTATTCCATCGACATGGGCTTCTAGGGATGGTCTTGAAGGATCGTTTGATAGACAGGGAGAATTAGGAATTATATCATAAAGTGTGTCAAACTAGGAATACACCGGGTCCAAATATTGAGCATAGTTGATCACCTACTCTTCAGTGAAAACACCTCCCATGGAAACATCTCTAGAAATGGGTGGTAAGAGTGACTTAGTGAACCAAACTGCCAAGCTTTGGTCTGGAATTGCATATTTAATCAACCATCATTGTCACCTCCATTCATGAATGTGATCAGATATATGAGTAGAGGTGGATTTCGTAGGCGAGGTTAGAATCTCGGTATCGATCTCATATCAGATTGGCAGTTGGAAATGGGTCAAAATTGTCCATAGAGAGGGAGTTAAGGTCTCCAAAGGAGCATCATGGCAGCTCAATATACCATTTTTATATTGAACCCATGAGAGTTATCTGAAAAATTCTTAAGCGAATGGAATCATCCATCAAGGAGTTGAAAGAACACCAAATATGGAAGGTCATTACGTGATTGTCAAGATATTCTCCAGGCTTCCCATCGAACTTCAGGATAACATAGGGTAGTTTGGAAAGACTCAATGGCCAGAATGGGGCATGTTGTATGGGATCGTTGGTCAAACATGAAAAATTAAGTATATATAATGTATCCAAAAAGGGAAGTTGTCGGTTGGCTTGCAGATATTGTTAGTATTGATGTAGCATGGGGATACCAGTAGGACCATATACTGGTTTTGATGGCATGGTAAACCTGATGGTCCTCCCATATATGTTAAGTACCTGAATAGATCTACAAATAGAATCACCACAATATTTGAATACACAATAGATCCAAAGGACAATATAGAAGAAATCTCTTTTATTACTATCAAACCCTTATGGTAGGGAAACACCATACAATGGATCATATTATGGAAGGGATCCTCTCATGTTCACTTGTCTCTTCGAGGAGGCTTCCTCCTAATGAGATTCAGCTCCAAATACAATATGTTTCTTCATGTCCCATTGCATTGCTTGAACCCCTTTATATAGTGCTAACATCACCTAAGAACATTCTAGAGGAGGAATCTTCTAGAAGTAGAACCTTCTGAGAAGTCCTCTTACATTTATTATATCTAACTACCCATTTATTATATCTAACTACCATAATGGGCCTTATTTAATAATATTGTGGACCTAGTCTACCTTACATTGAATGGCCTCCACTATTATCACTATGGGCCCTCTGGGCCCCCCCACTACCTCTCTAGCTACCTTACACTCCATCCCCCTTATGAAAGTGTTGTCCTCAACACTTGATGTACAACCATATACCAGGGTCTCATGGATAAGTGTGGACCATAGTGCTAAAGTAGACTAGAGAACCAGGGTACCATTGATAAATGGAAGCCACCATGCTAAAGTATTCCAACCGCCATTGTAAACCAGGGTCCCATGTCCAATTTCTCATGTGAACCCCACATGGAAGATATCGACACCCAATAACCAACTGAAAATGATGCTCCCAATACTGACACCTATCATGTAGATCCAAATAAGAATTTTCATCCACATAATGGGAGAGGATCAAAGATGAACTTGGAAGGAACAATACCATTGTAAAATATGCAGGTTGGATGTTGGTAACTAGCTCCTGATGTGGGACAATGATGTTCTCTACAGAAGGTGAAGTAGAGTCATCAAATAAAATATGAAGTGGTTGTCATCCCAGAAATGACAACTATCCATATATCAATCATCGTAATCAACCTCAAGATCATACCAAGCATATATTTCTTGATTATATTCATCTCTAATGTCCACCATAAGAAATATCTCATGCATGTTATCTAATGAATCTTGAATACTACAAAAACTATCATTGAGGTCATATGTGAGGCCATCTACAAAGGCATCCAATTTTTCATTCAATGTGTCATACAATTGGGATTTGAATGCTTCAAGAATTTCTTTGAGGGTTTGAGAGAAAATAGCCATATGGTCACCCTATGAACTCTTTGGTCCCGCAGTCGTCATGAAAAAACCCAAAAAATAGAACAATAAATTACTGCAGAAAATCACGCCTTTTTCCAGAAAAAAACCCTGAAAAACTGTTGAATTTAAAATGCTCATAACTTTACTTCCCAAACTCCATTTTGGCTTTTTTTTTTTTGAAATTGGGTATTTTTCCAAGAGGAATTCAAATACCCAATTTTTTTTTCCAAAATCATCTCGTAAATCTTCAGATCGGAACCTGAAGTGTGTCGCCCTCTTTTTCTTCCCTAGAAAAATTATGCAAAAAAAGAAAAAATATCTTCCTTTCTTTGGCCAAGGAAAGTTCTTTGATACCACTTTTTAAGTTCCAAATACCTAAATACAAAATATCATAATAGATCCAAAGATATCTTAATACAATCACCACAAATAATGAATACACAATAGATCCACGGACCAATATAGAAGAACAATATGCAAAATCTATTTTATTTCTAGAAAACCCTTCAGGTGGGGCAACACCATACAATGGATCCTAATATGGAAGGGATATTCTCTTGTTCACTTGCCTCTTCAAGGGGGAATCCTCCTATTGAGCTACATCTCACAATACAATACTTCTCTTCATGTCCCATTACATTGCTTGAACCCCTTTATATAGTGATATCATCGCCTAGGAACATTCTAGAGGAGGAATCTTCTAGAAGTAGAACCTTCTAAGAAGTCATCTTATATTTATTATATCTAACTACCATAATGGGCCTTATTTAATAATATAGTGTACCTAGTCCACCTTACATTGAATGGCCTCCATTACTACCTCTCTAACTACCTTACAATATATAATGGTTGAGAGGGTTGGGGAGTAGGAAAAATGGGGTTGAGTGGGTAAATCTCCTTACAGAGGAATTCCCGTCAGATTAAGTTGACCCCATGGAGTATTTTCAACTCCTGGATATGGTAGTATAGTGTAAAGTCCTGTAGTAATAGAGGTAGAGGGTCCTTCCAAAATGGCTTTCCCCCAGGCTTGTGGTTGGTTTATAGTAAGGGATTGTCCCCAAACTGGATGTTGCCTCCATGCTGAATATTTCATCGTGGCTGATGGTTTCCCCCTAGCTGTAATTTCCCCCCAAATGAGAGTTATGGAAGAGCTTCTCATTTGAATGGTCGCAAACATAGGTTAAACAATTTGTGTGACTTTCATTGTATTACCAACTTGACTAGGAGGGGGAAGAACCAAGCCACTTGTCACAGGGCTCGAGGCAGTAGCATTGTTGGCCACTTGACTACAGAGAAGTAGTATATGATGACCAAGTAAAGTTATTGGTGTAAACATATGTGTAGCTCTAGTGGTGGGAACATAACTCGGTTCAAGTGCGAAAGGATTTGTGCTCACAGGAGGTTGTGATAGGGTAAATTGGGTCAATGATGTTCCCAACAAAGGAGAAGCACCAATAGTATTTGTCTGTGCCAAAGGAACTATCGCAGGGTCAACTACAAGAGATGTAGAAAGAGGGGGTGATACCATCAATCTCTCTGAAGAGTCAAGTGGTGTTGTATCCATGCTTAAAGATTGCCTACTAAATGTATTGGGTGGAAAGTGGTAGGAATAAAAAGAAACAAAATATATTGTGTGTGTTAATTCAATGAGTGGTGAGTCAAAGGGACCAGTTAAAGGGGGATTTGCGGGAGGGAGAAATTCTTTCTCAATGGTTTTGACCACCCCTTTGTGCTGGTCACTTAAGGGAGCTACACTCTCAACTTCATAAGCAATATCTTCATTGATGGTTACTTCGTTGGAAGGGTTGTGTGGAGGCTCATTCCCTTCAGGATCCAACCCTTGCATTCTATGAGATCTTCAGAGACCTTGGTTGGCCACGATGAAAGTATGAAAGAAATATTGATTCCTAAGTCCAACTATGATCATCTAAAGAACACACCAATAAGAAATCTTAAGGCAATCAACCAAGCAAACAGTGGGTGAAGGTATCTTCCGAAGATAGGATGTCAAGCCATCAACAAAGATATGAGAAACAATTGCAATAATCCTTATGCAACAATCCCCCAAGGTGAAACTAAGAGCCCGTAGAAAAATACCCTCCCAGTTTTTTGAAGCAGAGATTGAATGTTTGTCGCAAGTACCACAAGGAACCTTCCTTGCAAAAGGCATCCCCCTTGCATTCACCTATGTGGAATCCTAGGAGAGGTGACTAATGTTTACCAATTCACAATGAATGTCTTGGGGGGTACAGTTGACATTCAAGACTAGAAAATGGGCATGGGAATGTTGGACACAAATCTGTGACCCAAAACTAAGAAGAAGTGGTGTCACCCTAAGGATCTACCACTCTTCAAAGCATGTGTGGAATTCTAGGAGAGGTTACTATGCTTACCAATTCACAATGAATGGTTGGGGGGGTACAGTCATCAGTCAAGACTAGAAAATGGGCATGGGAATGTCAGACACAAATACATGACCCAAAACTGAGAAGAAGTGGTGTCCCCCAAAGAATCTACTACTCTTCAAAGCCACAAACTTGTGATAGTCCCACTAGGCAAATGAGAGAGGGGAAATATCAACCGATTGTTTTTCTTGACCTCGTGTTTGACTCCTATGTGAGAGGATATTTCCCGACTAAAGTTCATTGCTACTACTATATTTTTTCTCACTGTATTATTCTATAGTCTCATTTAGCAGCCTTGGATAGTTTACTCATTTCTCCCTAATCCAAAGGCCCTAACCTTATACTATTGTTGGTTTGATATAAAACAAAATATGTCTAATCAATTTTATTAAGAACCTTGGTTAATTTTTAATGTTTGTTTTTTACTCAATAGGGTACACGGAGATGAAACAGATGGTGTGATGACTCCACTCCAAAACCATGAACAAAGAATGAAATGCAAAGATTTTGTTTCCATGAATTCTATCTAAGGAAGGGAGAGGAGCTTTGTTTCTGTTTAATGAAAATAAATTCCCAATACCATGCAACTTTTGTTGTTCCTTTAACAAAAGGTGTGAATAAGAATGTCAAACTATCAAATGAATATCCTAAAATCCCAAAACAAATGGAAGACAAACTCTTTTAAAATGTGTACCCAAAACTCCACCTATGAAAGTAGAATGCAAAAACTTTGTGTTTCCTTCTTTTCAAATTACATGAAAAACTCAAAATAAAACCTTATTTTTCTTTAACTTTCAATTAGAATGAAAGGGCTCAATGATTCTTGCAAAGGATCTCAAAGATAAAGAAGATGAAGAAAACAAGAACTCAACTATGTTAAAAAGAAGTAAAAAAATCTCATCACAAGGATGCCTTCAACACTTGTTTCTTTCAAACAAAAAACTCAAGCTTTCAATGCTTGCAAAAACCCAATAAAATGGAAATCAAGAGAAATCCCCTTTTGAAACATTTTAAATCCGATCAAAGAAATATCGAACATCAAGGAAAGAGTTGTGATAAGGCTAATGAATTCATGAATCTGTGAAGGATCGGTGCTTAGCCAATAAAAAGAGAAGTAAGAACTCAATCAAAGGAGGCCTAAAACAACATATTCCAATTCCTAAATCGATAAAATACATTCCAAAGGAAAACAAGGAAGTTTGAAATTTTTTAGAATCAAAATGATAGAGTTATGAATTCCCAAAGGTAATAGAAATTAGATCGACAGAGACATAGACTTCAACAAAAGGATCAAGTTAACCTAAAGTGGTCTTGTACTCCCGAAAATTGATAGGAGAAGGAAAATTTTAAAAGGAATCATAACGAATAGCAATCACTCAATTTAAAAGGCAATCAAAATCTTAATGAAGAATAAAAGACTTTAATGTACAATCCTAAGCCAAAATACTAACAGAAAAAAGATGTAACACCGTGATTTTAATCCCTTTGAACTAGAATGTATTATGTAATTATGACTTAGGATAGTGAGTCGGTAAAGTTGAAAAGAGGTCGGAGTGCCTAGAAAATGTAATACATCTATATATAGTAATACAATACGTTGTTGGTTGCAAGAAAGACAACGATAAAAGATAGGGGACTATGATTCCATAAGAGAGGGGGTTTAAGGGTCTAAGTCTTTTTATTATATTTTATTTACCCATTTTTGTTTTAATTGAGAAAAGTGGTTACATGAGCTTCTTGGGGGAGGCCATGTGATTCTTTATTTCCAAGTAATTATATAACACTAGTACATATGACCAAATTTGCGACGGTTTTTCGTTGATATTTCCACACTTATTCGATGCAATTTCCACGAAAGCCAAGATATTTTTTCATCGGAATAATTTCATCGCTATATCCATGATCCAGGTGTGTGTGGAAACATTGACGAAATTATCTCTCCACGTGTCACCACCTTCAATATCGGTTGACCCTATGCATCGTCACAATTACGACAAAATTTCGTCACAATAACAATGAAGAAATGTGGCAATGACGATGAAACTTCATCGCAATTGAGACGAAAAGTTATGCCAAGCCAATAACTTACGACGCAGCTACTGAATGTGCGATGAAATCCCGTCGCAACTTGCAACGAAAATTCGTGGTAATATCGACGAGTGCAATATCTCAAAACCAGATTTACGACGCACATGTTGTATATGCAACGAAAATTCGTGGCAAATTGCGACGAAGTTGCGTCGATATTGTGACGATGACTTTAGGTTTTAAAAAAAAAAATTACATGAAATATGGTATTACCATATTACATTGTAATATGGTATACCATATTGTATGCCATATTGCAATGTAATATGGTAATGCCATATTACATTGTAATATGGCATTACTATTACATTGTAATATTCTAATATTCTAATATATTGTAATATATATAT